>JARQWZ010001240.1:202500-345000 GCA_033150135.1 Gobio occitaniae
TATTCTAATGTGTGTTGTTCTGTCTTACAGGGACGACAAAAAAGATGGGCTCAAATTCTACACAGATCCATCTTACTTTTTTAATCTTTGGAAGGAAAAGATGCTGCAAGCCACAGAAAACAAGAGGAAGGAGAAACGCCGGCAGAAGGTGTGTGTGTGTGTGTGTGTGTGTGTGTGTGTGTGTGTGATGGGTAGGTTTAGGGGTAGTGTGTGTGTGTGTGTGTGTGTGTGTGTGTGTGTGATGGGTAGGTTTAGGGGTAGTGTGTGTGTGTGTGTGTGTGTGTGTGTGTGTGTGTGTGTGTGTGTGTGTGTGTGTGTGTGTGTGTGTGTGTGTGTGTGTGTGTGTGTGTGTGTGTGTGTGTGTGTGTGTGTGTGCGTGTGTGTTTGTGTGTGTGTGTGATGGGTAGGTTTAGGGGTAGTGTGTGTGTGTGTGTGTGAGATGGGTAGGTTTAGGGGTAGTGTGTGTGTGTGTGTGTGTGTGTGTGTGTGTGTGTGTGTGTGTGTGTGTGTGTGTGTGTGTGTGTGTGTGTGTGTGTGTGTGTGTGTGTGATGGGTAGGTTTAGGGGTAGTGTGTGTGTGTGTGTGTGTGTGTGTGTGTGTGTGTGTGTGTGTGTGTGTATGTGTGTGTGTGTGTGTGTGTGTGTGTGTGTGTGTGTGTGTGTGTGTGTGTGTGTGATGGGTAGGTTTAGGGGTAGTGTGTGTGTGTGTGTGTGTGTGTGTGTGTGTGATGGGTAGGTTTAGGGGTAGTGTGTGTGTGTGTGTGTGTGTGTGTGTGTGTGATGGGTAGGTTTAGGGGTAGTGTTTGTGTGTATGTGTGTGTGTGTGTGTGTGTGTGTGTGTGTGTGTGTGTGTGTGTGTGTGTGTGTGTGTGTGTGTGTGTGTGTGTGTGTGATGGGTAGGTTTAGGGGTAGTGTGTGTGTGTGTGTATGGCCAGAAACATACTTAATGACGTAATAACTATAACATACTTTAATATAGCTATCATAATGTAATAGTTGCGATTTAAATTGTGCATGCAAAAACAAAATGACTGATGTGACACAATAAACAAGACACATGGCGATAATTAAACGTGTTTACATGACGAAGACCTACAATTTACAGAGAATTGACCCTTTAGTCAAACTTCCTTAATCATCAGGTCAGTATTAAACTCTTTTTTTTCTGCCTCAGCAAGAGCAAAAGCACACGGAGGATCCCACTCGCGAGGTGAAGAAGGTCCGTAAAGCTCGTAACCGGCGTCAGGAGTGGAACATGATGGCGTACGATAAGGAGTTTCGTCCGGAAACACGCCTGACGCCGTCTCCTTACCACGGCATGTCCTCTGAGGGCTCTCTGTCTCCTGATAGGTGGGTCGTGCTCTGAGGAACGCAACTGAAACCTAAAGTACAGTTCATTCAGACAAACTTTGATGTTGGCTTGACAAATCTGTATGAATGTTTGAAAGTTTTATAAGCTTTAGATTGAGTGAAGTGGAAAGAAAGACATTGCTAACATGAATTAATGTTTTAGCACATTGCTAGCATGAATCAGCATGTTTTGGTAGCATGTTTTAACATGTTGCCAGCATGAATTAGCATGTTGTTAGCACGAATTAGCATGTTTTAACTCACTGTTAACATGAATTAACATGTTGCTAGCATATTTAACACGTTGCTAGCATTAATTAACATGTTTCTAACATTATTTAACCTCTTTCTAGCATAAATTATCATATTGCTAGCATGATTTAACATGTTAACATGTTGTTAGCATGTTTTATCATGTTGCTAGCATTAATTAACATTATGTTAGTATGTTTTAACATGTTGCTAACATGAATTAACATGTTTTCTAAAATTATATAACCTCTTTCTAGCATGAATTAGTATATTGCTAGCATGATTTAACATGTTATCATGTTTTATCATGTTGCTAGCATTAATTAGCATTTTGTTAGTATGTTTTAACATGTTTTGCTAGCATGAATTAACATGTTGCTAACATTATTTAACCTCTTTCTAGCATGAATTAGCATATTGTTAGCATTATTTAACATGTTAACATGAATTAACATGTTGTTAGCATGTTTTATCACGTTGGTAGCATTAATTAACATGTTGTTAACATGTTTTAACACGTTGCTAGCATGAATTAGCATATTACTAGCATTATGAAACACGTTAACATGAATTAAATGTTTGCTAGCGTTATTTAACACATTGTCAGCATGAATGAGCATGTTACTAGCACGTGGCAAGCATGAATTAGCATGTTTGCTAGCATATTTTAACACATTGTTAGCATGTTATAACACATTACTATCATGAATTAACACATTGCTCGCATGATTTAGCACACTTTTTTACTAACTTGAATGTGCAGGTTTAAACATTGCTCACATGAATTATGTTTAATAACATTGTTAGCTTTATTAACATGCTAGCACATTGCTAACATGTTTTAACACATTGCCAGCATTAATTAGCATGTTGTTACCACAAATTAGCATGTTTTAACTCACTGTTAACATGAGTTAGAATATTGTTAGCACAAATTAGCATGTTTTAACTCACTGTTAACATGAATTAACATGTTGTTAACATTTTTTAACACGTTTCTAGCATAAATTAATTTTTTTCTAACATTATTTAACCTCTTTCTAGGCTGAATTATCATATTTGCTAGCATGATTTAACATGTTAACATGAATTAACATGTTAGCATGTTTTAACACATGTGGCTAGCATGAATTGACATGTTACTAACATTATTTAACCTCTTTCTATCATGAATTACCATATTACTTGCATGATTTATAATGTTTGCTAACATGTATTTACATATTGTTAACATTATGTACCATGTTATAGCACATTACTATCATGAATTAACATGTTAGCACGTTGCTAGCATGTTTTAACACATTGTTAACATTAATAAACAATTTGCTATCAGGATTTAGCATTTTGTTAACATGTTTTAATTAGTATGTTTGCTAGCATGATTTAGCATGTTTTACTAACATGTTTTAATTAGCATGTCCTAAGCTAGGTGCTAGGCTTTGCTAGTGATAGATACATAGTGGATGAAGCTTAAATACTCAATTAGAGTTATTGTGTTAAAGTTTTGACCCCCTCAATGAAAGCATGAATTAACATGTTTGCTATCATTGTTGAATCTCTTTCTAGCATGAATTACCATATTGCTAGCCTGATTTAACACGTTAACATGAATTAACATGTTAGCATTTTTTAACACATTGCTAACAAAGTCTATGGGACTTTTTATAGTTTTGATCGTCCGTTTAACAAAAACTGTAAGTGCGATCAGTTTGAAAAGATACAGCCCATCGAGTCAGAACCGTCTGAAGGTCTGCCGCATAGCAACCACCCTAGCATCCACCCCAAGTACCTTAGCAACCGCATAGCAACCACCCTAGCAACCACATACACCCCAAGTACTTTAGCAACCTCATAGCAACCACCTGATTACCCTTGCAACCACATAGCAAGACCTAAGTTACCACCTCGAGTACCCTAGCAACCACATAGCAAGACCCTAGCAACCACACAGAGTACCCTAGCAACGCATAGCAACCACCCTACCAACCACATACACCCCAAGTACCTTAGCAATCTCATAGCAACCACCTGATTACCCTTGCAACCACATAGCAAGACCTAAGTTACCACCTCGAGTACCCTAGCAACCACATAGCAAGACCCTAGCAACCACACAGAGTACCCTAGCACTGCATAGCAACCACCCTAGCAACCACATACACCCCAAGTACCTTAGCAAACACATAGCAACCACCCTAGCATCCACATACACCCCAAGTACCTTAGCAACCTCATAGCAACCACCCTAGCAACCACCTGAGTACCCTAGCAGCCACATAGCAACCGCCTGAGTACCCTAGCAACCGCATAGCAGGTCTTAACTACTAACTAAAACTCAAACTATTTAAAACTTTAAACTTTTCAAACTTTTTCAAACTTTCAAACTATTTCTAACTTTAAACTTTTTAAACTACTTCAAACTTTAAACTTCAAACTATTTCAAACTTTTTGATCTGGCTTTTCAAGCCAACTTAAAGTTTGTCTCGACAAACTTTTTTTATCTAGTTAATTCCTATTATATGATCTGCAAGGACTGTTTTTTGGATAGTCAGGATATAATCAGAAATGAAATTCAATATAACTAATAATAACTGCATACTGTGTGTCTGTATATTGTGTTTTACCCCAGATCTGGTCTGTCAGACGAGCTCTCGTACCCAGCGAGTCCCAACCACCCGCAGGAAGCAGGGGCTGATGGGAAAGATGGCGGCCCCGCTCAGACTCAGTCCCTTGACCGAGCGCACCGGCCCCCGGTCTCATCCAGCGCGGCTGCAGCCAGACAGCACTCTCTGGGACGCCTTCAGGCCCACCACGGACCCCCAGCGCCGGACTCATCCCTCAACGGCCCTCGCCCCACAGCTGCCAAAGAATACAGGCACGTCACTTCTCTCTCTAAACTTACAGACTATCTGTTATCGACTACTGGAACATTTCTGGAGAGTAAACAACTAGTAGTGCTACTTTTATCATTAAAGTAACGTTGGGTATGTCCAGCTGAATTTCAATCAATTCTTTGCTTTTTTGTAACAAAATATTGAGTGAAATGTCTATGTGTTCACGGTGGAAAGATATAGTTCACCCAAAAATGAAAATTGTTAACATTTACTCTTGCACTTTTCTTTACTGGGGGTCTAAAATGATCTGTTAAGGCGCGGGCACTGTTATGATTAGCTAATGTCATTGTGTAACCGGTCCTACTCAACCCACTCCAAGCGGGATTCGAACTGTAGTCTCCGGCATGGGACAAGGGCACTAACAATGCCTCTTGAGGCCAGGGGAGTGAGATTTACACACACAGCTCTTACTGGCCTATTTCTGTTACACTCACCCCCCTTAACCTCACTCCCATCCGGGTCACGGCACCAAATTTAACCGGTCCTACTTGCCCCGCTCCGAGCGGGATTCGAACCGGGGTCGCCAACAAGGGCACTAACAATGCCTTCTGAGGCCAGGGGAGTGAGATTTACACACAGCTCTTACTGGCCTATGTCCGTTACACTCACCCCCCTAAACCTCACTCCCATCCGGGTGACGGCACCAAATTTAACCGGTCCTACTTGCCCCACTCCGAGCGGGATTCGAACCGTTGTTAACAAGGGCACTAACAATGCCTCTGAATGCCAGGGGAGTGAGATTTACACACAGCTCTTACTGGCCTATTTCTGTTACACTCACATCCTCTAAACCTTACTCCCATCCGGGTCATGGCACCAAATTTAACCGGTCCTACTTGCCCCACCCCGAGCGGGATTCGAACCGGGGTCACTAACAAGGGCACTAACAATGCCTCTTAATGCCAGGGGAGTGAGATTTACACACACAGCTCTTACTGGCCTATTTCTGTTACACTCACATCCTCTAAACCTTACTCCCATCCGGGTCACGGCACCAAATTTAACCGGTCCTACTTGCCCCACTCCGAGCGGGATTCGAACTGGAGTCTCTAACATGGGCACTAACAATGTCTCTTGAGGCCAGGGGAGTAAGATTTACACCCACAGCTCTTACTGGCCTATGTCCATTACACTCACCCCCTAAACCTCATGGATCTGCTGTCAGATCCAATACAGTCGCTGCTTCATCTGTCAACAAAAGCTTCTTTCCGAACTGTCCATTACACTGTGCCTCGATTACAAAACAAAATGCTCCGAACAAACATATTATCCTGTGATGTGATCCGGGACTCTAAGAAACCATCCATTTCTTTCCGACAAAACCAGCCGTTTAAACATTTGGACGATCAAAGCGAACGTTCTTTCACTCTTCCATTTGTCCTGTTGTCGACAGATGTCAGAAACTGAACACACATCTGTTTACTGTATCAGTGTAGACAGCGTCAGTCATTATAATGGCTTCTGTTTGCTTTTGACGCGACACACATCCAGTGATGGCAAATCTCAGCCGCTAAGCGACTGAATGCCAGTGGGCGGGGCCTATAGTGTGATGATGTGTAACTATTGGTCGATGTCTTGCTCTGGAGGCGGGCATATGCAAATGTATTTGCATATGCCCAAGTGATATCACAAATCCTGCAATATAAAAACGAGCCGTTTTTGGAGCTTGATTAAACAAATGCTGAGTTTATAATGAGTGGGATGTTTTAAGCTGTGTAAATGTCAATAATTATCATTTAACTGCATACAGGTTTAAAACGAGTAAATGATTCATCTTTATTTTTGGGTGAACTGCAGACTGGGTAAACCCAGCCTGATCTGCCAGCGATTTGATTTCGCCCGGCAACTCAGTCTGGAAACCCGTACATTCATATCTACTGCTTCTGTTACACTTTTGAGGGAACCAATCACAGACTGGCTTATCCACCTGGCCCGCTATTGGAGGAATTATCACGATGACGGATAGAGAAGCGATGGGTAGTTGCCCGTTGATCACGCCCCTTGTGGTCTGATTGGTTGAAGGACTATCCAATTGCGTACAGAGTCATTTAAAGGGTTAGTTCACCCAAAAATGAAAATTCTGTCATTAATTACTTCCCCTCATGTCGTTGGACACCCGTCAGACCTCCGTTCATCTTCAGACACAAATGAAGATATTTTAGTGTAAATCTGATGCTCTGAAAGGCCTCCATTGGCTCAATGCACTTTACACTCTCAAGACCCTTAAAAGGCACTAAAGACGTCGTTACAAAGTCCATCTCACTACAGTGGCTCTACAATAACTTTATGAATCGGCGAGAATTTGGCGATCCAAACTGCTGAATCGACTCACTGATTCATAACGCTTCGAAGCTTCATGAGGCCGTGTTTTGAAATCGTCATCACTATATAAGTCGTTATTTAGGGTTTTTTGCGCACAAAAACTATTCTCGCCGCTTCATAAAGTTATTGTAGAACCACTGTAGTGACATGAACTTTGCAACGACGTCTTTAGTGTCTTTTAAGGGTCTTGAGAGTGTAAAGTGCATTGAGCCAATGGAGGCCTTTCAGAGCCATCAGATTTACACTAAAATATCTTCATTTGTGTCTGAAGATGAACGGAGGTCTGACGGGTGTCGAACGACATGAGGGGAAGTAATTAATGACAGAATTTTCATTTTTTGGGTGAACTAACCCTTTAATTTATGCGCGTTTATGCTCGCGTGTGCAGTAGAAAATACAGAGCAGACTCCCCAGACCAATGTTCAATCTTAAATTGAGCTTGGTCTGGTGAGAGCCAGACAAGGTAAACAGTTCTTTTGAGCCAATAATATATTTTTCAATGCAAAATAGTTCCTTAAACAAATTTCCTTTGTATTCACTTGACAGCGGCCATCAAATCCTTGAGCATATCATCCCACCGGCCCCTCCTCCACCTCCTCCCCTCATCCCTTCCTCTCAGACGGCCTTTGACAGCACATCTGGACCTCAGTCGCTGGCTCCGGGTACAGTGCTCTCCCTCTCACGGCCCTACAGCCCATCTCCTCCTCCGGCTCCTCCATCTGCCTACACCGCTTCCCCTTTGCATGCTGTAATGGGCGGCCCACCGATGGCCCCGCCTCCTCCCCCACCAGGACCACCCACCCACGCCCCATCCCCATCCCGAGTAACACACCCATCTGGAGAGTCTACTCTACCCAGAAAGGGCCAGGTGCCTGTCATCCCCATGAGCGATGCCCGGAGCGACCTGCTGGCCGCCATCCGCAGAGGTCAGTATGCAAAGAATGTTTACCTGCAATTTTTACCCTTATAAGGGCAATTTTTTTAAATGTAGCCTATGCATGCATCATTTATGATGTCAAATTCTTTACATTTAACCCTCTGGGGCTCTTCGGTCATTTCTGACCCGAATTTTTTTTAATAAATTTTTTTTTTAAATCATAGCTTCATCGGAATGGTCCGAAACTTGGTGACTTTATTGGTACTTTGTATATGAACACCCCAAAACATTGGGGACAGGATTTGAAAAGTCTAAGTGGTCATAAAAAAAATAGTCACACTCAGGACCTTCGGGTCAAAAATGACCCCCATAGGAAATGAATGGGAAATTGGCAAAAATATGAAAATACAGAGTTTTTTTTATGCATACAATCTACAAATCAGCCAGGATGCAGAATAAAAAGGACTCAACAGTGGAGTGCAAAACAGACAAAAAAACTCACACACACACAAACACAATTAGCTTTTGGAATTGCACGCGTTAATTTGTGTGTGCGTGTGTTTTTGTGTGTATAAGTGTGTCTGTTTTGCACTCTTGATGTTTTAGAGATTCGCCCCTTCACTGTTGAGTCTTTTTTTCGGCATCCTGGCTGATTTGTAGATTGTATGCACAAAAAAACTAATTTCCCATTAATTTCCTATGGGGGTCATTTTTGACCCGAAGGTCCTGAGTGTGACTATTTTTTTTTACGACCACTTAGACTTTTCAAATCCTGTCCCCAATTTTTTGGGGTGTTTACATACCAAGTACCAATAAAGTCACCAAGTTTCGGACCATTCCGATGAAGCTACGATTTTTTTTAATAAAACGCAAGATCCATTTTTAGTGGTAAAAATGTGCTATTGCGTGATAAAAATGCTCAATGTGTCCACCGAATGGCACCGATCTCATTTAAAAAATTGCTTTCATGAGGCCTAGGTTTGACTCTAAAATGAAATAAAGCTTTAATAAAAAAATTATATATACATATAATTTTTTTATTATATTCATTGGGAAAAAATGGGTCATAATTATTGCATAAATATTAATTATAAATCATAAAATTATCTCAAAACACCAAAAAAGTAAAGAAAAAATATTATTGAATAAAAATATATTTCATTGATTTTACTCAAATCTTATTTATCTTAATCCCGCCCTCCGGGTCATTTTTGACCCGAAGGTCCTGAGTGTGACCCATAAATGAAGAACCCCAGAGGGTTAATCATATTTTCGGCCCAGATTTGGGCCACATCTGGTATATTCAACACGTAACAGATGTGGGTTGGATCTGGGCCGAAACTATATTGCTGTCTGGGAAACAATTATGATATTATCGTAGACTATATATATCGCACACCCCTAAAAGGCATTAGCTTTTATTGACTTTTGACTGGTCCTCTAGGTATCCAACTTCGTAAGGTGCAAGAGCAGAGAGAGCAGGAGGCCAAGAAAGAGCCAGTGGGGAACGACGTGGCCACCATCTTGTCCCGACGCATCGCTGTGGAATACAGCGAATCAGATGAGGACTCGGAGCCAGAGGAGAACGAATGGTCCGATTGAGCCCGGGCTGGCGAGAACTGCAACCGCCAACATAATGCTGCTATTTTCCATTCCTGCTCACACACTCACACTCCTCATACGCTCAGATGGGGCTGCTGAGGAAATCATGACAGGAAACTGAATTTGTGCAGTGCAAAGAGAAAGGACGAAAGATGACAATGGCTCTCATAATTGCCGTGTGAATTCAACATGCTAGCATTAGCAAGAGTTGCCAAGAAAATACTCGTTCTGTGATTTTTGATGATATCTTTTGTTAGCTGTCCAGAGAATATAGTGAAATATCTCTTGTGATACACAAAAATGATGGTCAACAGTGGTATTAGCACTTGTATTAATTTTATGTTAAAAATGGTTGCCACAGTATTATTACACAAACACAGTTGTTGCCCTGAATACATTATATGGACAATCAAATCATCGCTATAGTAGCTATTTCAAGTCGTTCGGATCACAGAACATTTCTCCATCAATATCACAACTCTCCATTATCCAAAATTTGTCACTTTGTTCAGTTGTGGACAGTGTTGTGATGAATATTTATACCCCAATTCAGTGCATTTCTTGATGCTTTCATTATTTGCTTTTTTGGAACAGATGTGGCCAATAATTTATTACTGCTTGCAGTTTACTAATAGTGTCCGTTTGTGTATTGTGTGTGTGCTTAAATGTGTCAACACGAGGTGTGCGAGACTGTGGATATTGACTGTGAATTTAGAATATTATCATTTGTAACAATACTCTGGACTGTACCATTAATGTGTTTTACAATTTATTGTTGTATAGATTTTTGTAACACTGCTCAAAAGATGGAAATGTTTAAACTATCATGTTGTAGGAATAGAGCCTAATATGCATGTATGAATAATAAATTAAATTAAAAAGTATTGCTTTTACTGAAATTTAAATTGCATTTTAGTACACTAGAAGCATAAGGGCTAGAGCCAAATCAGTTTTTTCCTTGAGTCAAGTTCTAAAAAAATATTATTTTGTTGCATCCTGTGGAAATTTTCAACCGTTTTGAATTTGCTTTACTCCTCGTAGACTCTTCAATTCACACAAAACCTGGTACCTATCATCTGCCATTGACAAAAAGTTATCCAAATATTTTTGATACATCAGAGCACATAAGAATAATTAGATGGTCAGGCAAAACTAGGGTTGCAAAGGTGCGTAACATTTCCATTAAATTCCGGAAATGTTCTAGAAACTTTCTAAGGGAAGTTAAGCTGGGGAATTTTGAAAATATTCCAAGTCGGAAACTTAATGGGAATAAAAATTTGGGGTAATTTATACTGTATCATATAGACTTGGTCGGCAGGAACGCCCACAAAAATGTCATATCCGCCATATGCCGTAGACCTTGTTAGACACTTTCTCTTTACTTTTTGTAATGATTACGATTTATTTTTTGCTTGGTGCAGTTCCGAAAAGTTGCCATGTGGCGTTCCGCACCTCTAGTAAGTTATGTGAAGATAAAGCGTCTAACAAGGTCTATGTTAAACTAATATAAGTTTAAGTGCAACGTTTAGGTGCTAAATAGGAAAAGGGTCTACCGCCAGTAGTTCATTTTGATATTCTAGTCATTATCAACTAGTGTTCATTTCGCTAACGAAAATGTGACAAAAACATTTTTTTCCATGACTAAAACGAGACGAGACGCCCTTAAACGATAACTGTGACTATATCAACATGCAATATCGTTAACGAAAAAAGACAAGTCTAAAATGTAGTTTTATTAGCCTACTATTTACTATTTTTCATAAGTAAAAATAAAAACTTTATAATAAGACCCCTTTCACATTTCCGGGTTTCTCAGAAGCGGAAGTCGTCGTAGTTACGGTTAACTTTTGTAGCGGTGAATGAGAGAACACATTAAATATATATTTTTTGTGTGCCCATTTGCTCAAATAGCAAAAGATAAACTCCACAATAGTGATTTCACAACTTTCAAAAAGAGGGAAAAAATTGAGTGAGATTGATAACGGCAGTGAAAAGAGAGAAAGATGTTAATTTTACCATCACTCCCATAGACGCTGTAGCGTGCATTCATTCTAATGGCTTGTTTTCCCCCACGGCATAAGCGGATATGACGTTTTTGTGGGCGTTCCCAGTAATGACCAAGTCTATACAAACATAAATATAAGTTTAAGTGCAACGTTTAGGTGCTAAATAGGAAAAGGGTCTACCGCCAGTAGTTAATTTTGATATTCTAGCTATTATCAACTAGTGTTCATTTCGTTAACGAAAATGTGACAAAAAAAAAAAAATTCCATGACTAAGACGACACGAGAGGACACGCCCTTAAACGATAACTGTGACTATATCAACATGCAATATCGTTGACGAAAAAAGATGAGACCAAAATGTAGTTTTTACTATTTTTTATTATTAAAAATAAAAACATAACCAAAATCACTATAGACCCTTTTCTCATTTCCGGGTTTCTCAGAAGCGGAGGTCATCATCGTTGGGTTAACTTTTATATCGGTGAATGAGAGAACACATTAAATTAATTTTTTAGAAGCGTTTGAGCGTTCATGCTTGTGGTTGCCAGATTTCAATCATTTAAATTTTGGGGGCTTTTTTTACAAAATGTGGTAGCTTGTTAGGAAACTATGACAAGCTACTTTGTTTCTTTACATTTATGGTCGCTGTTTTGTCCAATACATTGACGTTACTTGCATACATGTGACGTTATAAATGCACGTAATGATAATTAGTAGATGTAAATAAATGTAGCCTATACATTTTCACAAACAATGTCACCAGCAGAGATGTACACAGATGTAGAGAAAACAGGGAGGAGAGACACCTAATTTAATTTTTTTAATATTTTTATAAAGTATATCTATATATACTAATAATAACAGTAGGTATGGTTTGAATGTATTTTATTATAAATATGTGGCTATATTGCAGCGCTCCCTTAGTGCTTGCCTGCGTCCCAGTGTGCATACTATCCATCCAAAATACTATGTCACACACTCACACCACATATATTATGATCACACATAGTACCTTACAGAAGGTTTTTTGGACTTCTCTTCATCTAATAGTAAGAGGGAATGATTTCCTTTAAGACCCTCTTGATACCAGTGTGGTAACCTGTTTCATCAAACCCTAACTATCGGGTCAAGATTCAAGATGGATGACGCTGTCGCCGGTTCTCCACTGTTTCTTCCTCTGAGCACTTCTGATAGAGACTGACCACTGCAGACCGGGAACAGCCCACAAGAGCTGCAGTTTTGGAGATGCTCTGACCCAGTCATCTATAGCCGTCACAATCTGGCCCTTGTCAAACTCACTCAAATCCTTACGCTTGCCCATTTTTCCTGCTTCTAACACATCAACTCTGAGGACAAAATGTTCACTTGCTGCCTAATATATCCCACCCACTAACAGGAGATGAAGAGATCATCAGTGTTACTCACTTCACCTGATCGGTGTATATTGTTTCTCAAAGCACTGTGTTAGGACACTTAATGCCAAGAGGAAAAAAAAGCAAACATCCGTGAATCTCTGCTGAAATGCCTGTTTAAGAGCACAGTTCGAGATTCTGTTTTTCTAAAAATAATATTTTTGCTCCGGTGGTAGCCAAGATACCACAGCTATGCGGGCATCTGGTATCACAGCATGATATCCGCTGTGCTTTAAAGGTCCCATGGCATGGATTTTTTATTATTTTTTATAATGTATTCTGAGGTGTACTTATATTGTTAGTATGATTTTTACATCATAAAATGTCATAATTTAGAAATAAAAGACATTTTTTTAAACTGATGTTTGCCCTCTGGCTGACTGCCCTGTTTCAAGGGGCGTGTCTGCTGTGAGACTTCAGTGAAAACGCCCACTGTTGTGATTGGCTGACATCTTTGCATTTGAAATGAGCGGTGGCTGTGCCAGAGGAACGGATGTCACTTCTCAACAGTTTCTCTCAGCACGTCTCAGTTCAGTGAACTGTTATAGTTACAGCATATACTTCAGGTTATTAGTTTATTTCTAGTCGGAGGGATTGTCACTCATGTCAGAAAGTTAGTAACTTTAGTAAATGATGGATCAGCGCTGACTCGAGACGCGAACCGTTTAGAACGATTCAGTCCGATTTGGTGAACTGGTTCGACCGGTTCACTAAAAAGAAACGGTTCAAAAGAACGTATCGTTCGCGAACCGGACATCAATGGACCAGAGGCTGAGCGATTGCTAACAAAGTGATATTGTATTGAGTTGTGAGAGGTGTCAGCGCTGTGAGTTTATTGTGTTTGTATCTGAGAGTTCTGAATAAACACGAGTCTCAGTCACGCCGAGCCCGTCTTCCTCCTTATTCCAACATTGTAACACATGTAATGTGTTATTATTTAGCATATTTATTTTTAGATATGTTCCAATCATATGAAAAGCGTCAGTGACGCGCATTGAGTACACAGCGCAAACAAAGACACTTTGTAATCCAGTTTATTGTGGGGAAAGCTGGCTAGCCTAGCCGGATACCCTCACGCTTACCCCCTTTCTGCTTAATCTCGCCCGCATTTGGCGCCTCCGCTGTGGGCCAGATGCAGTACTGGGGGTCGGGGATGTTGAAGGCATTCACTCGTTCACAAGCCATGATCTCTCCAGGACAAATATAACGCTTGCATGGGCGTGCCAAATTCTCTGGGCGGAGGAAAGGGAGGTAACCGTTCCTGTTATGGAAAACATAACAGGAAAATTCAAGATCAGCTCGTCAGGCCTGTCATTTTCTCAAAGGCAGAGAAAGACACCCAGAACTCGGTTTACACCCATCAAAATGTCTAGCCACTCGGGGACAATATTCAGGCTAGGGGAACTCATATTTATGTTGAAAAACCTCATAAAATGACAATTTCATGCCATGGGACCTTTAACAAAGCAAAATGTCATGTGATAAATCATTACATTAACCCAGTTAACCCACACACACACATTGTTCATGAAACACATTCTTAGGCACATTAATATATTCTAAAACTGCTAGCATTTGTTCATAGACATCATCAAATCTCGCGTTCCAGATACTGATATAACTTTGGTTTGAAGAAGTCAGGGCAGATCATGTAGAATAAAGTGACCCCAGTGTATTTTTATCAGCAGCATGCTAAATTAGCAGTCAGATGAGCGAGCGAGAGCGGGTGGGACCAGCAGGATTGTGTTTATATATCTCCAGCTTCCCTCCTAGGCTATGGCGTCACTGTCCCCTCCATCAGCGAAGCTCCATCTGTGCCTTATATCTGCGCCAGCTCTCCAGTGACTCATCGTGGAGAGAGTGGATGCTGAGAGGAGACCCTGACAAACAACAGATGCGCTCGACCTGTTTACCTGTTAAGTGTGTGTGTGTGTGTTCATGTAACGAGTGTATGATTCAGAATTGAGCACTTCTGCTTCTTTCCTCAAAAATTGTCAGCGTTGCTAAAGAACTTGAAGTAATATCTGATTTTTGACATCTCATTCTTGACTCATTATTTGATTAGACAAAAATGCTGTCACGGTCTGTGTGTTTAGTTTCGTTTTCATGGACTTTTATTTCCCATTTACACTGCATGGTTCAAGTGACCCAATTTTTCCCTCTCATGTGGCACAGATCGGATATTGCAACGTGTAAGCAGGATCGGATTTAGGCCTCAATCAGGCCGCATTTACAATTTACAACAAGTTTCGATTTGGTGACAATATCCGATTTTTTTGACGACCCGCTTACATCATCTTTTAAAAGCGACCCGTATCCAATATTTGCATTTACACTATACACTCACCTAAAGGATTATTAGGAACACCTGTTCAATTTCTCATTAATGCAATTATCTAATCAACCAATCACATGGCAGTTGCTTCAATGCATTTAGGGCTGTGGCCCTGGTCAAGACAATCTCCTGAACTCCACACTGAATGTCAGAATGGGAAAGAAAGATGATTTAAGCAATTTTGAGCGTGGCATGGTTGTTGGTGCCAGACGGGTCGGTCTGAGTATTTCACAATCTGCTCAGTTACTGGGATTTTCACGCACAACCATTTCTAGGGTTTACAAAGAATGGTGTGAAAAGGGAAAAACATCCAGTATGCGGCAGTCCCTTTAAATGTTAAATGTCTGTTTGTCTTCATCATTGGACTTACGACATTACACATGCACTGTAATACGGTTAGCATATACGTGTCTGAAACATTTATCCTTGTATAATGTTTTCAGCCCTGCATATATATTTAAAATGCGTATTTGAAACACAAAATACTATTTCGTATTTTAAAGCCTTTCAAAAATCAAATGCAATTTGTATTTAAATGAGTGCAACATTGGAGTTTTTAATATATTTTTTTATTTCACAGTTACTCTCCAAATTAATGTAGAAACAACTTAAAGACAGTATATTTTAAATATTTGTTTTAATGGCATATTTTTATGAATGAAGGGCAGTATCACTGATACTGATTTCTCTAGCCCTGGGACCATTTTGAAAACCACCCAAATTGAAAAGCTTCCCATACTCACATACAGTGTCTCTAAATACACAATACTGATGTCATTTTACAGAAAACCATTTGAAGTTACATAAACCACTGCTAAAAGTGTTAAACATGTAAGTATATGTTGTCTGAGCTGTAATAACCCCCCAAAAAAGAGGCTCTTTTTGATTTTTTGGTTATAAATTAATTGTGAAAGTGTGTAACTCAGGCCCTGTGTGCTCTAGCACCCTGCAGACAGTTTGTGCTGTTTCCACTCGATTGGAATTACTGAAGGCAGGAATATTACCTTTTTTACGCAATTTTCAGTATTTGCTGCCATCTAGTGGAAACAGCCCAAACTGTCTGCAGGGTGCTAGAGCACACAGGGTGGGTAAGCTTTTCAATAAGGGTAAGACAAATCCAGACAAGTAATTTAGTGTAAATAAGTTACTTTGTGTAAAACAAATGCCAAGTGATGCATATCTCCAGAAAGTAGACATTCTTTATCTGACTATATGAGGTCAGAGCTCAATCATCCTGATCAGGGTCCATGGAGTTTAAGAGGTTAAAAAACAAAAACATTAACGATAGACATTCAACATTACAGTATAATTGAAATTATATCAATTTTAACATTTATTAGGCTTTAAAAAAAATAACTTTTATGGAGGGGCAGAAAGCTCTCGGATTTGAATATTTTCATTTGTGTCCTGAAGATGAACGAAGGTCTCACGGGTTTGAAACGACATGAGGGAGAGGAATTAATGACAGAATATTCATTTTTGGATGAACTATCCCTTTAAATGCATACATTTTATTACAACTTAAGTATCAGAGGTACAGATCAGCTCAGATAAAAGGGCCTACGGGTGTTTTCTTGGACAAAGGGAGGTTGAGAACCACTATATTGTGCAGTAGGCTAGTATCCCATTGTGTTTCTGGGGTGAATGTTCGACAGAGATCTGTGGCATGCTATTTGTGGATTCAATCCGTGATATCTCAACACACAAAGGAAGTACAAAAATATACTTCTATATAAACGTTACACAGAAACGAATTGTAATGTGACATCAGATATGTAGACCAACCCCCAGACAGCAACATAATGTCGGCCTGGTACACACACACACACACACACACACACACATACACACACACACACACACACACACACACACACCAGATGTGGGCCGACGCTATGTTACTGTCTGGGACATTTTATATCAGACTGTAATACAAAAAGTTTAAGTCTGAGACAACAGACGGTACATTCAGAAAAGAAGACATCTTATACATTATTTAGAATAACACAGTTTCATTCAAGTTCAGAGAATCCGACATGTCAAACGTGGTTCTTTGGCTGCCTCCACACATGTAGTCTCAGGTGAACTGATGATACCCTCTTAGCAGAGGATACTGAGATGTAGTCTAGACTAGACTGTGAAGACAAACACACAACTTGTTCTGCACTACTGCTGCATTTACAAATATAAAATGAACATCTTGAAGCTCGTAATACATCAACGCGAGTGCAAATAATGCATAAAGCACCACACAACATTCGACTGATCTGAAAGCAGTCGCACAACAGAAACGATTATCTCCATGTCTGTTCGTACAGTGACTAGTGTTGTGACCATACGCCTGGAAGATCACAGTCAATATATATCAGTATATTAGAAATCATGTACACAACTTCAACTGATGCATTTAATAATTGTTCTGGTAAATGAATCACTGGAGGATGAGAATAGCACAATATACACTTTAGTGGAATAATTCTACCGGGGTTCGTTTGGTGGCAAAAAAGAGTATTGACAGGAAACGTTTATGCTACATTTGGATAATTATATACCCTTTTGATGATGATGATGATGATGATGATGATGATGATATTAATTTGTATTTGGACACCACATTCCTATTTGATTATCTGTGTTGTAAATGCATATAGAACATCCACTTATATCAATGCCACCAAACATCACTACAGAAAATGGCAGGTCACTCTTTACATTACAGCTCTCATGTGACTGTGTGTTCAGTATAATGGACAACTTGTATTAAATGTGTAATTATTTCGCCGGGAGTTTGATTGACAGGTGAGCGATCTGACCAATCATAATGCCTGTCTGACAATCAAACCAGAAAGAAAAGTGTTATTAGATTAACCTATGTGGACTTAACTTGAAAAATCGTGTGTATTTGACGTCTTTCCGTGGTTGAAACTAGTGTTGTAGTACTCGAGACCGGTCTTAAGACCATTTTTTGAAGGTCTTGGTCTTGTCTCGATCACATTTGTACTCGGCCTTGTCTTGGTCTCAGATTAGGTGGTCTTGACTACAACACTAGTTGAAACAACACACCTTCTGATGTTCATTTACGTTTATTTGGTGCTGTAACTAGTAGTAAACAGGAAGAGATCGGTTTATGTGCCGCTTGAACTGAGTCGGCACATTAAAGAGCCACAAAACGGCATTTACTGTATGTGTTTCTTAAAAAAATTACCATATTTGAAAGCTGAGACTTTGTTTCATACCTAAATGAACCTGCAATGGTGTTTTTCTGTGGAAACAGTTTACAGTATTTTGTATTTGCCCTCAGACTTTTCTGTGAATCAATTTGAAAATGTGTTCATGATGTATTTCTGTAGGTATTTTGAATTTCACTGCATGCATTCTCAAAATAAGAGCACAAAATTGTACCTTTTAAGGTCACTGGGGTGGTATCCTTAAGGGTACATTTTGTATTCGAGGTAGGCAAGTTCGGTCCTAGAGAGCTGATGTCCTGTAGAGTTTAGCTCCAACCCTACTAAGCCACCACAGTATCAAACTCATGGCTCCCAGCATGCATTGCAGCATTAAGTATGTCACCATTGTTGAGATTCATATGCTGATTCTTGATATCTGTGTGCGTCTAAATTTTTTCCCCCCTTGAATGTGTTTAAAAATCAAAATTCAGAATGTCTGATCTGTGGCAAGAAAGTATTGTTGGTGAATATTATTTAGTAAAATTTTTAGTCAGTGATGAGTTTAGTCAAACATTTTTCTTCATGATAATTTTTGTTTAAGGCTTCTTTTGATTTGAACAGATTGTGTTTTGTTAACACTGTTACAACTGCCCAACTAAAGGAAACACTGATTACCATAATGGTGACCAAACATTTTCAATAAAACATCAACATCTAAACCTCCGTTAATTCTCAATAAGAGCTTCTATAGACGACTTTCAGGACTGAACTTGCCTTCCCCTGTTCTAAGTAGAAGAAAACAATGGTATTATTGTACCCTATAAGGACCAATTGTGTACCTTTAAAGGTAGAGTTATACGTTTTGTTCCCCAAGGAACTGTTCCACTGTACCGTTTTTCTGAGAGAGTGTACTGGATATTATTATTTTGCTATAACTATTGTTTTTTTGCCTCAGTATTTCATTGCATTGTAGTTATACTGTAACTACACTATGTGAACTGTGGTTAGTTGTATCTGGCATTCAAACAACAACTATAATTGTACATCCATCCTTCCATCTTCTAAGCCTGCGTTATGTATGGTCACAGGGGAGTGTTGGTACATGTCCCAGCATGCCTCATACTGATGGCAGGGAACACCATAGACAGCTATAATGAATTGCCCAGTAGAGTCATTGTACAGTACGTACAGAAAGCCACTATAGTTAGTTTTACAGTATGTGCAGGTTATATGTTGACAGTAATGGAGCCCATACAGTGATGGAAAAAATGTGAGATGGGAAGAAAATTATGCAAATTACGCATTTTGCGTAACTTTTGTGTTCTCTCTTGCAAAACTATTGCATTCTCCCATGATAACTCAAAGTGTTGTCAAAAACATAAATATTTAAATATGTATCAATACTGAAATATCTGAAAAGGTTCCAATACTTCTTTTCCTTTTGACTTTCTGTTCTCTCCATCCATCTCCTCTCACTCGTCTCATTCGCTCCGGTTGAATAGTGCTTGTATTGCTCATAATTGTACTAATTCCTGCAGGTTTTGCACTCACACCTAAAGCGTGCGCACCACTGATCTATATAAGTGGCGCTCTCAAACAGCTCGCGAGTACCAAACTGAGTTCTTTTTTCGTGGCTTATTGCGCTTAAACGGTCAAATACATACAAAATGATGTCAAAATGCCCGTCTTCACGAGTATTCAGGTAAGTACAGTCAGTTTTGGAACGTAATTTTTGAGAGAAAATGCACGTTGTGTAACAGTATATTGGATCCGTGCATTTGCTCTTAAAGTGACAGCAGCCTAATAAAGCTGCTACTGTCTGTAGCTTTAATTGTACGCATTAATCCGTATTTAATGTTTACAATGAAACTGTGTTATTTTTATATTTGATAACTTTCATTTCTGTAGTATTTCCCACCTGAATACTAACCTACTGTTAGACCCACCTGAAAAACTTAAAGCCATGTTTATTTCATTTATCTCTTTATTCTATTGTATTTATTTGTGCTGTCATTTGCAATTTGTTCTCTTTTTTTATTACAGACTGTTTACTTTTCTTTTCTTTTTGTAAATGTAGTTGAACGATTGTGTGTACGCTACTACAACAAAATTACCCCAATTATGAAAAGATTATGATATAACAAATTATCTGTAAGGCGGTATATATGGCAGTTTTCCCCATGGTATCGAATATCGAGATTTTTCAAGGTATCGTATCGAATTAGGAAATTCCAGTATCATGACAAGACTAATTTCTACAACTAAAGTTTTGCAAGCAAAGCTTCTGTGGGAATGCTAATTTTTGCAAGCAAATTATCCCTTTCTTGTGGGAAAGCAAAAGCATTGAAATTAAGTTTTCGTCCCATCTCATTTCATTTTTACCATCATCATGTCCCTTCAGGAGCTCCATAAGTAAGTTACTGTTGATGTTATACAAAATTATTCCGCCATTACTGTACGTGTAACATGGCCACTGATATGAAAATGAAGAAAACTTGCACTTTCCCCATGGTCCCTTACTTACTACTCCGCCAAGAAGCAAGCCTTCCCGTCGTAACTCACATTTTGCGGATCAGTGCTTATTAGATTGAGAGAAAACAATGAAAAGGAAGCTTGCGAAACATTATTAGCTTTGCTTTTTGTGCAACCTCTAGTGGTAGGAAAGTGAACAGAATTTTTCTGAGAGATTTATAACACAACTCCAGTTCCTATTAACCCCTATTCTTTAATTTTGGCTTCAACAAAAATTAGGAATTAGCTCCATGTTTTGTTTTCCAAACCATTGAAAATATTCCATGAAGTGTTTTTCCACCATGGTGTGCTACTAAATTGCCCAAATAATAAACATTTCTAATGCAACATGTGCTTTACAGACGGGCCACTACCACGACTGCGTTTTGATTCGAAGGCGCTACACATCGCTGGGTGTCCTCGGTCGCATGGTGAATCTGTAAGGCATGCATCCGCAACAAGCAATCCTCAAAGATCGGAGAATCTCAGGGTTCCTGAAGGCATATATCATGGGGTTAATGATGGAGTGGCAGATGGCTGGAAGAGCCGTGGCGTAAGTGTAGATCACCGGGAATCGTGTGTCCGCCACCAGCGAGTACATGGCGAGCGGGAACCAACAGAAAGCGAAAGTGCCCAGGATGGTGGTCAGGGTGGAGACCCCTTTCGTGGTGGAAGACGCATGCGACGCAGCGATAAACTGACGCTGAACTGCGATTTGCTGAGCGTGCCGGAAGGCGATCTTGCAGATCTGAAGGTACAACTGCAGAATGAGGGCGAATATCAGGAGGAAGGACACAGCGAGAGCCGCGGCGTTGCTTTTGTTCACCGGTCGACAGATGCTACAGGTGCTCTCGTCCTCCAGGCAGTTCCAGCCCAGCACTGGGAGTGAGCCGAGCAGGACACTGGTGGCCCACAGCAGAACCAGTGTGATGTAGGTAAAAGTGACTGTGCGCTCCGTGTGGTAGGTCAGCGCGTTGTACAGCGACAGGTAACGGTCCACGGTGATAGCCAGGATGTTGAGCACAGAGGCCGAGAAGGCTGTAATGAGGAGCCCGGCTGACAGTAGCGTGACGAACCCTGAATCAACTATGTAGGTTACGATGAAATTGAGGATCAGGCCCAGGCCGGCCAGGAGGTCAGCGAACGCCAGGCTCCCGATGAGGACGAACATGGGCGCTCTCAGAGTGGGCGTGTAGGAGATCAGGGCAATCACCACTGCGTTCTCGCAGGACATCAGCGTGCCCGTCACACACAGCAGAACGTCCCATGGGTTGAGGAGTACGGGCACCGGCACCGGCTCCAGCTCCCAGGACGGGACAGGCGACGCGTTTCTTCCCTCCAGCACATCCCAGTTGAAGAGAGAAGTGTTCGGGAGCAGGTTACTCATCGCTACAGCAGGAGCGCGGATCACTGGAAACGAGACAAGCACAAGAGTCACATAAGAGAGCATGATGACTTTACATCACTCAATTCTGACTTTACATTACTCAATTCTGACTTTACATCACTCAATTCTGACTTTATATCTCTCAATTCTGACTTTATATCTCTCAATTCTGACTTAACATCACTCAATTCTGACTTTATATCTCTCAATTCTGACTTTATATCTCTCAATTCTGACTTAACATCACTCAATTCTGACTTTATATCTCTCAATTCTGACTTTATATCTCTCAATTCTGACTTAACATCACTCAATTCTGACTTTATATCTCTCAATTCTGACTTTATATCTCTCAATTCTGACTTTATATCTCTCAATTCTGACTTAACATCACTCAATTCTGACTTTATATCTCTCAATTCTGACTTTATATCTCTCAATTCTGACTTTATATCTCTCAATTCTGACTTAACATCACTCAATTCTGACTTTATATCTCTCAATTCTGACTTTATATCACTCAATTCTAATTTTACATCACTCAATTCTGACTTTACATCACTCAATTCTAATTTTACATCACTCAATTCTGACTTTACATCTCTCAATTCTGACTTTACATCTCTCAATTCTGACTTTATATCTCTCAATTCTGACTTTACATCACTCAATTCTAATTTTACATCACTCAATTCTGACTTTACATCTCTCAATTCTGACTTTACATCACTCAATTCTAATTTTACATCACTCAATTCTTACTTTATATCTCTCAATTCTGATTTTACATCTCACAATTCTGACTTTATATCTCTCAATTCTAATTTTACATCACTCAATTCTGACTTTACATCTCTCAATTCTGACTTTATATCACTCAATTCTAACTTTACATCACTCAATTCTGACTTTACATCTCTCAATTCTGACTTTATATCACTCAATTCTAACTTTACATCACTCAATTCTGACTTTACATCTCTCAATTCTGACTTTATATCACTCAATTCTAATTTTACATCACTCAATTCTGACTTTACATCTCTCAATTCTGACTTTACATCTCTCAATTCTGACTTTATATCTCTCAATTCTGACTTTACATCACTCAATTCTAATTGTACATCACTCAATTCTGACTTTATATCACTCAATTCTAATTTTACATCTCTCAATTCTGACTTTATATCACTCAATTCTGACTTTACATCTCTCAATTCTGAATTTACATCTCTCAATTCTGACTTTACATTTCTCAATTCTGACTTTACATCTCTTTACATCACTCAATTCTGACTTTACATCACTCAATTCTAATTTTACATCACTCAATTCTTACTTTATATCTCTCAATTCTGACTTTACATCTCACAATTCTGACTTTATATATCTCAATTCTAATTTTACATCACTCAATTCTGACTTTATATCTCTCAATTCTAATTTTACATCACTCAATTCTTACTTTATATCTCTCAATTCTGACTTTACATCTCTCAATTCTGACTTTACATCTCTCAATTCTGACTTTACATCACTCAATTCTGACTTTATATCTCTCAATTCTGACTTTATATCACTCAATTCTAATTTTACATCTCTCAATTCTGACTTTATATCACTCAATTCTGACTTTACATCTCTCAATTCTGAATTTACATCTCTCAATTCTGACTTTACATTTCTCAATTCTGACTTTACATCACTCAATTCTGACTTTACATCACTCAATTCTAATTTTACATCACTCAATTCTTACTTTACATCACTCAATTCTAATTTTACATCACTCAATTCTGACTTTACATCTCTCAATTCTGACTTTACATCACTCAATTCTAATTTTACATCACTCAATTCTGACTTTATATCTCTCAATTCCGACTTTACATCTCTCAATTCTGACTTTATTTCTCTCAATTCTGACTTTATTTCTCTCAATTCTGACTTTAAATCTCTCAATTCTGACTTTACATCACTCAATTCTAACTTTACATCACTAAATTCTAACTTTACATCTCTCAATTCCGACTTTACATCTCTCATTTCTGACTTTATATCACTCAATTCTAACTTTACATCTCTCAATTCTGACTTTACATCTCTCAATTCTGACTTTACATCTCTCAATTCTGACTTTACATCACTCAATTCTGACTTTATATCTCTCAATTCTGACTTTATATCACTCAATTCTAATTTTACATCTCTCAATTCTGACTTTAGATCACTCAATTCTGACTTTACATCTCTCAATTCTGAATTTACTTCTCTCAATTCTTACTTTATATCTCTCAATTCTGACTTTACATCTCTCAATTCTGACTTTACATCTCTTAATTCTGACTTTACATCTCTCAATTCTGACTTTACATCTCTCAATTCTGACTTTACATCACTCAATTCTGACTTTACATCACTCAATTCTAATTTTACATCACTCAATTCTTACTTTATATCTCTCAATTCTGACTTTACATCTCACAATTCTTACTTTATATCTCTCAATTCTAATTTTACATCACTCAATTCTTACTTTATATCTCTCAATTCTGACTTTACATCTCTCAATTCTCTTAATTCTGACTTTACATCTCTCAATTCGGACTTTACATCTCTCAATTCTGACTTAACATCACGCAATTCTGACTTTATATCTCTCAATTTTAATTTTACATCACTCAATTCTTACTTTATATCTCTCAATTCTGACTTTACATCTCTCAATTCTGACTTTACATTTCTCAATTCTGACTTTACATCTCTCAATTCTGACTTTACATCACTCAATTCTGACTTTACATCACTCAATTCTAATTTTACATCACTCAATTCTTACTTTACATCACTCAATTCTAATTTTACATCACTCAATTCTGACTTTATATCACTCAATTTTAATTTTACATCTCTGAATTCTGACTTTATATCACTCAATTCTGACTTTACATCACTCAATTCTGAATTTACTTCTCTCAATTCTTACTTTATATCTCTCAATTCTGACTTTACATCACTCAATTCTGACTTTACATCTCTCAATTCTGACTTTACATCACTCAATTCTAACTTTATATCTCTCAATTCTGACTTTATATCACTCAATTCTAATTTTACATCTCTCAATTCTGACTTTATATCTCTCAATTCTGACTTTACATCTCACAATTCTGACTTTATATCTCTCAATTCTAATTTCACATCACTCAATTCTGACTTTACATCTCTCAATTCTGACTTTATATCACTCAATTCTAACTTTACATCACTCAATTCTGACTTTACATCTCTCAATTCTGACTTTATATCACTCAATTCTAACTTTACATCACTCAATTCTGACTTTACATCTCTCAATTCTGACTTTATATCACTCAATTCTAATTTTACATCACTCAATTCTGACTTTACATCTCTCAATTCTGACTTTACATCTCTCAATTCTGACTTTACATCTCTCAATTCTGACTTTATATCTCTCAATTCTGACTTTACATCACTCAATTCTAATTTTACATCACTCAATTCTTATTTTATATCTCTCAATTCTGACTTTACATCTCACAATTCTGACTTTATATCTCTCAATTCTAATTTTACATCACTCAATTCTGACTTTACATCTCTCAATTCTGACTTTACATCTCTCAATTCTGACTTTATATCTCTCAATTCTGACTTTATATCACTCAATTCTAATTTTACATCTCTCAATTCTGACTTTATATCACTCAATTCTGACTTTACATCTCTCAATTCTGAATTTACATCTCTCAATTCTGACTTTACATTTCTCAATTCTAACTTTACATCACTCAATTCTAACTTTACATCTCTCAATTCTGACTTTACATCTCTCAATTCTGACTTTATATCTCTCAATTCTGACTTTACATCACTCAATTCTAATTGTACATCACTCAATTCTGACTTTACATCTCTCAATTCTGACTTTACATCACTCAATTCTAATTTTACATCACTCAATTCTTACTTTACATCCCTCAATTCTGACTTTACATCTCACAATTCTGACTTTATGGGCCCTATTTTAACGATCTGAAACGCAAGTGTCAAAGCGTGAAGCGCAAGTAACGTTGTGGGTGGGTCTCGGCGCTGTTGCTATTTTCCCGGCGGGATAAATGGCTCTTGCGCCCGGCGCAAATCTAAAATGGGTTGGTCTGAAGTAGCTTCATTATTCATAGGTGTGGTTTGGGCGTAACATGAATAAACCAATCAGAGCGTCATCCAACATTCCCTGTAAAAGCAGGTGCGCAAGTTCCATTATGGATTGCTATTATTATGGCGTATTTACCAGGCGCACGCCAGGAGCGGTTCACAGCCGAGGAGACTGGTGTTCTTGTAAGAGCAGTGAAAGACAGAGAAGTTGTGTTGTATGGGGATGGGAGAAACCCACCCAAAATAGCGTCGGTTAAACAGGCGTGGGAGGAAATAGCCACAATTGTTTCATCAGCTGGCATCCCCAGGACGTCGCACCAGTGCCGCAAGCGCTACAATGACATCAGAAGACGGGGAAAGTCCAAGCTTGCCAGCATCAATCGGGCACGCCGTGTAACGGGAGGTGGATCTGCCTCTCCTCAGGACCTGACGCCAGCAGAGGACATCGCTGCGTCCACCCTCACCGATTTTTTTTTCCTGGTTCTTGACGGACAAACCAATTTGTTAGATGTCCTTATATACATATATGTCTTGCCAGAAGTTGCCACTATTGGGCAAACAGGTCTCCTTAATTATTAGACTACAATTAGCCTGAATAATTTGTAAGCTAGATATATGCCTATTTTTTCACATCTTCGTGGCACACCACAATGATTTCCGTCATCTCATGTGTTAATATTTTTTAGTGTAACAATTTATGATTTGCAAAAATAATTGTTGCATCTGTGTAGATTACATGAGCAAAGTGTATGCGCGTTGTGCACGCTATACATTATGGTCAAGCATGCGCCCTTAAAATAGCATAATGAACAACGCGCAACTGACTTTAGACTAGGTTTTTTCTGGTCAGTGGCGCAATTGTTTAATGGAACAGCAAAATAGAACCAGGGATTGTTTGCGCCGGAACACGCCTCCTTTTTTGCGCTGAACCGCCCTGGGAGCGCAAGTTCATTCACTAGTTTAGCGACGTGCTTCTGTGGAGGGAAAAGCGTGCTTTGCGCGGGTGCAAAATAGGAATGACACATGCGTCGGTGTACAAAGTCAATTGCGCTGGGTGCAAGATAGGGCCCTATATCTCTCAATTCTAATTTTACATCACTCAATTCTGACTTTATATCTCTCAATACTGACTTTACATCTCTCAATTCTAATTTTACATCACTCAA
The DNA here is from genome assembly GCA_033150135.1 of Gobio occitaniae. Taxonomy (NCBI): domain Eukaryota; kingdom Metazoa; phylum Chordata; class Actinopteri; order Cypriniformes; family Gobionidae; genus Gobio; species Gobio occitaniae. The sequence goes on from JARQWZ010001240.1 coordinate 229,963, forward strand.
TTCTGACTTTATATCTCTCAATTCTAATTTTACATCACTCAATTCTGACTTTATATCTCTCAATTCTAATTTTACATCACTCAATTCTTACTTTATATCTCTCAATTCTGACTTTACATCACTCAATTCTGACTTTACATCACTCAATTCTAATTTTACATCACTCAATTCTGACTTTACATCTCTCAATTCTGACTTTACATCACTCAATTCTAATTTTACATCACTCAATTCTGACTTTATATCTCTCAATTCCAACTTTACATCTCTCAATTCTGACTTTATATCTCTCAATTCTGACTTTATATCTCTCAATTCTGACTTTATATCTCTCAATTCTGACTTTACATCACTCAATTCTAACTTTACATCTCTCAATTCCGACTTTACATCTCTCAATTCTGACTTTATATCACTCAATTCTAACTTTACATCTCTCAATTCTGACTTTACATCACTCAATTCTAACTTTACATCACTCAATTCTAACTTTACATCTCTCAATTCTAACTTTACATCTCTCAATTCTGACTTTATATCACTCAATTCTAACTTTACATCTCTCAATTCTGACTTTACATCACTCAATTCTAACTTTACATCACTCAATTCTAACTTTACATCTCTCAATTCTAACTTTACATCTCTCAATTCTGACTTTATATCTCTCAATTCTGACTTTATATCTCTCAATCTCTCAATTCTGACTTTACATCACTCAATTCTAACTTTACATCACTCAATTCTAACTTTACATCACTCAATTCTAACTCAATTCTAACTTTACATCTCTCAATTCTAACTTTACATCTCTTAATTCTGACTTTATATCTCTCAATTCTGACTTTATATCTCTCAATCTCTCAATTCTGACTTTATATCACTCAATTCTAACTTTACATCTCTCAATTCTGACTTTATATCACTCAATTCTGACTTTACATCACTCAATTCTAACTTTACATCACTCAATTCTGACTTTACATCTCTCAATTCTGACTTTATATCTCTCAATCTCTCAATTCTGACTTTATATCTCTCAATCTCTCAATTCTGACTTTATATCACTCAATTCTGACTTTACATCTCTCAATTCTGACTTTACATCACTCAATTCTGACTTTACATCACTCAATTCTAACTTTACATCTCTCAATTCTGACTTTACATCACTCAATTCTAACTTTACATCACTAAATTCGAACTTTACATCTCTCAATTCTGACTTTACATCACTCAATTCTAACTTTACATCACTCAATTCTGACTTTACATCACTCAATTCTGACTTTACATCACTCAATTCTAACTTTACATCTCTCAATTCTGACTTTACATCACTCAATTCTAACTTTACATCACTCAATTCTAACTTTACATCTCTCAATTCTGACTTTACATCACTCAATTCTAACTTTACATCACTCAATTCTGACTTTACATCACTCAATTCTGACTTTACATCTCTCAATTCTGACTTTACATCTCTCAATTCTAACTTTACATCTCTCAATTCTGACTTTATATCTCTCAATTCTGACTTTACATCACTCAATTCTAACTTTACATCACTCAATTCTAACTTTACATCTCTCAATTCTGACTTTACATCACTCAATTCTAACTTTACATCACTCAATTCTAACTTTACATCTCTCAATTCTAACTTTACATCTCTCAATTCTGACTTTATATCTCTCAATTCTGACTTTATATCTCTCAACTCTGACTTTATATCTCTCAATTCTGACTTTATATCTCTCAATTCTGACTTTATATCTCTCAATTCTAACTTTACATCACTCAATTCTAACTTTACATCTCTCAATTCTAACTTTACATCTCTCAATTCTAACTTTACATCTCTCAATTCTAACTTTACATCTCTCAATTCTGACTTTATATCTCTCAATTCTGACTTTATATCTCTCAATTCTAACTTTACATCACTCAATTCTAACTTTACATCACTCAATTCTGACTTTACATCTCTCAATTCTGACTTTACATCACTCAATTCTAACTTTACATCACTCAATTCTGACTTTATATCTCTCAATCTCTCAATTCTGACTTTATATCTCTCAATCTCTCAATTCTGACTTTATATCTCTCAATCTCTCAATTCTGACTTTATATCTCTCAATCTCTCAATTCTGACTTTATATCTCTCAATCTCTCAATTCTGACTTTATATCACTCAATTCTAACTTTACATCTCTCAATTCTGACTTTATATCACTCAATTCTGACTTTACATCTCTCAATTCTGACTTTACATCACTCAATTCTAACTTTACATCACTCAATTCTGACTTTATATCTCTCAATCTCTCAATTCTGACTTTATATCTCTCAATCTCTCAATTCTGACTTTATATCTCTAAATCTCTCAATTCTGACTTTACATCTCTCAATTCTGACTTTACATCTCTCAATTCTGACTTTACATCTCTCAATTCTGACTTTACATCACTCAATTCTAACTTTACATCACTCAATTCTAACTTTACATCTCTCAATTCTAACTTTACATCTCTCAATTCTAACTTTACATCACTCAATTCTAACTTTACATCTCTCAATTCTAACTTTACATCTCTCAATTCTAACTTTACATCTCTCAATTCTGACTTTACATCTCTCAATTCTGACTTTACATCACTCAATTCTAACTTTACATCACTCAATTCTAACTTTACATCTCTCAATTCTAACTTTACATCTCTCAATTCTAACATCTCTCAATTCTAACTTTACATCTCTCAATTCTGACTTTATATCTCTCAATTCTGACTTTATATCTCTCAATCTCTCAATTCTGACTTTATATCACTCAATTCTAACTTTACATCTCTCAATTCTGACTTTATATCTCTCAATTCTGACTTTATATCTCTCAATCTCTCAATTCTGACTTTATATCACTCAATTCTAACTTTACATCTCTCAATTCTGACTTTACATCTCTCAATTCTAACTTTACATCACTCAATTCTGACTTTATATCTCTCAATCTCTCAATTCTGACTTTATATCTCTCAATCTCTCAATTTTGACTTTATATCTCTCAATCTCTCAATTCTGACTTTACATCTCTCAATTCTAACTTTACATCACTCAATTCTGACTTTATATCTCTCAATCTCTCAATTCTGACTTTATATCTCTAAATCTCTCAATTCTGACTTTACATCTCTCAATTCTGACTTTACATCTCTCAATTCTGACTTTACATCACTCAATTCTGAGACAAAATGTGAGAATTGCGAGATGTAAACACAACTGTGAGATAAAAAGTCGCAATTATCTTTTAAAATGTTTTATTCTGTGCCGGAAACAAGCTTCCATCCCTTTAAGCCACAAGGCAAAACCGTGAGTGTGAGAGTGTGTGGTCTTTCACTCTTGGTCTCAGGAATGAGGAACGGGTGTACAAGGGGCAAACGGTGATGGGGTCAGTCTGTGATGATCAATGAGAGGCTAATGTCATCATTCCCTGTCATAACTGGTCCAGGTTTATCTCCCTGCCCTTGACTGAGATTGCAGATGAACGGAGACTCCTCTTGTGATGAGGGGAGCCTGCCCTCATTTTTTACATGCAAATTATGCATAATTACGTACAGCTAACCCTAATCCTACCCTAACCCTATAGTAAGTACATGTAGTTACTATTCCTCAGTACTTAAATGTATAAATACACTGTAATGGGGACGCGTTCAGATAAAGCGTAACCAAATCTGATTTTGCGCAAGTGAGATGAGTAAATGCATTACAGGAAACACAATAAGCATCATGTTTACACACACCGCCTCTGCTCTTACTCGCAATTTCACTCAACATGGCGACAGGAGAGCTGTCAATCAATTCACGGGAAAACAAAGTCACTTGCATTCCTTATTTGAAAAAGAGATATTTGGTCCTAAATTGTAAAAGTAATGCACTACTGTACTAGTTACTCGAAAAAAGTAATCTGATTACATAACTTGAGTTGAGCTGAATAACAATTTCTGTAGAGATGCTTATAGAGTGGTGCAGGGATGATGTTTCTACATTCATGAGCAGAAACGGTGTGTGGGAACCATTACTTGACGATACTTGAATGTTTTGTTCTACAATCTTTCTGAAAATCTGCACATTTTGAAGCTTTTTTTTAAACTTACGGTCTAATAAGTTGGGCTGTGAGTGTGTGCAGTTTATGTTGTAGAACAAAATGTTCAAATATCATCAAGTTTATCTTATTCTACTCATGAACAATACTAGACTGATTTAAATCAACCCTCCTGAAAAACCCCCCAAAAACAATAGAAACCCTTAAAGAAATTGTAATGGTTTTCATGGTTATAATGGGAAATGTTTTGGTTTTTAATGGAAGCTTTAATGTGTTTTTACTGGTAATTTGTTGCATTCTATTGGTGGAATATTAAATCATAATGTAATGTTGTCCAAAAACACATACAGGACAGGGGCTGCCAGGTCAGTGTATCAAAACCAGCCCAAAGGCCAACCAAAAATAACCCAACACAAGCCCAGTGACCAAAACTCAACTCCCATACCCAAAATACATATTTCACAGTCACTGTTAAGCTTTATGCACAATGTCATCTTGAACATTTCTTCATGAGTGAGCTCAAAGGCCTCTTTCACACACACACAGCCGTGGATCATCAGGGAACGACACTCAGTATTGAGAATTAATGGTTCAGAAACTCTAGAACGTGGTTATTTTAATAAATGCAGCTATTTTTTTGTCTATATGTAAACATTGTTTATGTAAAATATCTTATTATACAGCACTAAATAAAAAAATAACATGCACTTTCTACGATTCTGCAAGCGGTTCACATACTTTTTCTTGCCACTGCATCTGTTTATTAATGTGAAGCTGCTTTGAAACAATCTGTATTGTATAACGCACTTTATAAATAAATATGACTTGACTTACCTTGACTTAAAGGCACAATATGTATTTTTTCGCCGCTAGCGGTCGTTTATTCAAAACAAAGATGGCGCCTTGATTTGCGTAGCTTTTATTCATGTGTGTGTGTGTGTGTGCGCGTGCATTCGCTCAACGCTACTATGAGGCGATTGGGTTGTTTTTAACCCAGCGATTGGGTTGTTTTAACCCAGTGATTTGGATCTGGTTGTTTTAACCCAGTGATTGGGTTGTTTTAAACCCAGCAATTGGGTTGTTTTAACCCAGTGATTTGGATCTGGTTGTTTTAACCCAGCAATTGGGTTGTTTTAACCCAGCGATTGGGTTGTTTTAACCCAGTGATTGGGTTGTTTTAAACCCAGCGATTGGGTTGTTTTAACCCAGCGATTGGGTTGTTTTAACCCAGTGATTTGGATCTGGTTGATTTAAACCAGCAATTGGGTTGTTTTAACCCAGCGATTGTGTTGTTTTAACCCAGTGATTTGGATCTGGTTGTTTTAACCCAGCGATTGGGTTGTTTTTAACCCAGCGATTGGGTTGTTTTAACCCAGTGATTTGGATCTGGTTGTTTTTATCCAAGCGATTGGGTTGTTTTAACCCAGTGATTTGGATCTGGTTGTTTTTAACCCAGCGATTGTGTTGTTTTTAACCCAGCGATTGTGTTGTTTTAACCCAGCAATTGGGTTGTTTTTAACCCAGCGATTGTGTTGTTTTAACCCAGCAATTGGGTTGTTTTTAACCCAGCGATTGTGTTGTTTTTAACCCAGCGATTGTGTTGTTTTTAACCCAGCGATTGTGTTGTTTTAACCCAGCGATTGGGTTGCTTTAACCCAGCGATTGGGTTGTTTTAACACATCGATTGGGTTGTTTTAACCCAGCGATTGGGTTGTTTTAACACAGTGATTGTGTTGTTTCAACCCAACGATTGTGTTGTTTTTAACCCAGCGATTGTGTTGTTTTAACCCAGCGATTGTGTTGTTTTAACCCAGCGATTGTGTTGTTTTAACCCAGCGATTGTGTTGTTTTAACCCAGCGATTGGGTTGTTTTAACCCAGCGATTGTGTTGTTTTAACCCAGCGATTGTGTTGTTTCAACCCAGCGATTGGGTTGTTTTAACCCAGTGATTGTGTTGTTTCAACCCAGCGATTGTGTTGTTTTTAACCCAGCGGCGATTGGGTTGTTTTAACCCAGCGATTGTGTTGTTTTTAACCCAGCGATTGTGTTGTTTTTAACCCAGCGATTGTGTTGTTTTAACCCAGCAATTGGGTTGTTTTTAACCCAGCGATTGTGTTGTTTTAACCCAGCAATTGGGTTGTTTTTAACCCAGCAATTGGGTTGTTTTTAACCCAGCGATTGTGTTGTTTCAACCCAGCGATTGGGTTGTTTTAACCCAGTGATTGTGTTGTTTCAACCCAGCGATTGTGTTGTTTTTAACCCAGCGGCGATTGGGTTGTTTTAACCCAGCGATTGTGTTGTTTTTAACCCAGCGATTGTGTTGTTTTTAACCCAGCGATTGTGTTGTTTTAACCCAGCAATTGGGTTGTTTTTAACCCAGCGATTGTGTTGTTTTAACCCAGCAATTGGGTTGTTTTTAACCCAGCAATTGGGTTGTTTTTAACCCAGCGATTGTGTTGTTTTTAACCCAGCGATTGTGTTGTTTTTAACCCAGCGATTGTGTTGTTTTAACCCAGCGATTGGGTTGCTTTAACCCAGCGATTGGGTTGTTTTAACACATCGATTGGGTTGTTTTAACCCAGCGATTGGGTTGTTTTAACACAGTGATTGTGTTGTTTCAACCCAACGATTGTGTTGTTTTTAACCCAGCGGCGATTGGGTTGTTTTAACCCAGCGATTGGGTTGTTTTTAAACCAGCGATTGTGTTGTTTTTAACCCAGCGATTGTGTTGTTTTTAACCCAGCGATTGTGTTGTTTTAACCCAGCGATTGTGTTGTTTCAACCCAGCGATTGTGTTGTTTTTAACCCAGCGGCGATTGGGTTGTTTTAACCCAGCGATTGGGTTGTTTTAACACAGTGATTGTGTTGTTTCAACCCAGCGATTGTGTTGTTTTTAACCCAGCGGCGATTGGGTTGTTTTAACCCAGCGATTGTGTTGTTTTTAACCCAGCGATTGTGTTGTTTTTAACCCAGCGATTGTGTTATTTTTAACTCAGCGATTGTGTTGTTTTTAACCCAGCGGCGATTGGGTTGTTTTAACCCAGCGATTGTGTTGTTTTTAACCCAGCAGCGATTGGGTTGTTTTAACCCAGCGATTGTGTTGTTTTTAACCCAGCGATTGTGTTGTTTTTAACCCAGCAATTGTGTTGTTTTAACCCAGCGATTGTGTTGTTTTAACCCAGCGATTGTGTTGTTTTTAACCCAGTGATTGTGTTGTTTTTAACCCAGCGGCGATTGTGTTGTTTTTAACCCAGCGGCGATTGGGTTGTTTTTAACCCAGCGATTGTGTTGTTTTTAACCCAGCGGCGATTGGGTTGTTTTTAACCCAGCGATTGTGTTGTTTTAACCCAGCAATTGGGTTGTTTTTAACCCAGCGATTGTGTTGTTTTTAACCCAGCGATTGTGTTGTTTTTAACCCAGCGATTGTGTTGTTTTAACCCAGCGATTGGGTTGCTTTAACCCAGCGATTAGGTTGTTTTAACACATCGATTGGGTTGTTTTAACCCAGCGATTGGGTTGTTTTAACACAGTGATTGTGTTGTTTCAACCCAACGATTGTGTTGTTTTTAACCCAGCGGCGATTGGGTTGTTTTAACCCAGCGATTGGGTTGTTTTTAAACCAGCGATTGTGTTGTTTTTAACCCAGCGATTGTGTTGTTTTTAACCCAGCGATTGTGTTGTTTTAACCCAGCGATTGTGTTGTTTCAACCCAGCGATTGTGTTGTTTTTAACCCAGCGGCGATTGGGTTGTTTTAACCCAGCGATTGGGTTGTTTTAACACAGTGATTGTGTTGTTTCAACCCAGCGATTGTGTTGTTTTTAACCCAGCGGCGATTGGGTTGTTTTAACCCAGCGATTGTGTTGTTTTTAAACCAGCGATTGTGTTGTTTTTAACCCAGCGATTGTGTTATTTTTAACTCAGCGATTGTGTTGTTTTTAACCCAGCGGCGATTGGGTTGTTTTAACCCAGCGATTGTGTTGTTTTTAACCCAGCAGCGATTGGGTTGTTTTAACCCAGCGATTGTGTTGTTTTTAACCCAGCGATTGTGTTGTTTTTAACCCAGCAATTGTGTTGTTTTAACCCAGCGATTGTGTTGTTTTAACCCAGCGATTGTGTTGTTTTTAACCCAGTGATTGTGTTGTTTTTAACCCAGTGATTGTGTTGTTTTTAACCCAGCGGCGATTGGGTTGTTTTTAACCCAGCGGCGATTGGGTTGTTTTAACCCAGCGATTGTGTTGTTTTTAACCCAGCAGCGATTGGGTTGTTTTAACCCAGCGATTGTGTTGTTTTTAACCCAGCGATTGTGTTGTTTTTAACCCAGTGATTGTGTTGTTTTTAACCCAGCGATTGTGTTGTTTTAACCCAGCGATTGTGTTGTTTTTAACCCAGTGATTGTGTTGTTTTTAACCCAGCGATTGTGTTGTTTTTAACCCAGCGATTGTGTTGTTTTAACCCAGTGATTGTGTTGTTTTTAACCCAGTGATTGTGTTGTTTTAACCCAGCGATTGTGTTGTTTTTAACCCAGCGATTGTGTTGTTTTTAACCCAGCGATTGTGTTGTTTTTAACCCAGTGATTGTGTTATTTTTAACCCAGCGATTGTGTTGTTTTTAACCCAGCAATTGTGTTGTTTTTAACCCAGCGATTGTGTTGTTTTTAACCCAGCGATTGTGTTGTTTTTAACCCAGCGATTGTGTTGTTTTAACCCAGCGATAGGGTTGTTTTAACACAGCGATTGGGTTGTTTTAACACAGCGATTGGGTTGTTTTAACTTGTTCACACTGCAGTGAGCGAGATCATATTAGGCGGTAAATCAATAACACCAGATTTACACAATAAGACTAACTGTGTTGAGCCGGAGAATCATTATTTTCTGTCCATCCAAACAGTGTCTAATAAAACACGTCAGATATTAAAGCGGCGCTAGTGTTTCCATGATTTCTACAAAATAACACAGAATCGCTTATTTCTCTGGATTTAAACATTCTTGGAAACATTTGGGATAATGTAAGTACACAAGTATAAATATATAACACTGTTCTAGTGGATTTTGGATATTTTAATCCTAAAAAACTTACATATTGTGCCTTTAAAATATACCAGTGCTACCAACCTGACCTGTCACAGATCTGTTCAAAGAGGATGGGCTATTTTTAGCCCTCTGCTGCATGTACAATAAAGGGCTATATTTAACTGAGCTAATAATCCAGCTTCTTAACTGAGGTAAAAATATCATGCACACATTGTTGTAAAACACAGACTCGCTGTGTAAAGACTGGTACCGACCACTGAACGGGCTCGCGTCTCCATCCCTCCTCCGCCAAGAGAAGAATAGATGAGGCTCAGGAGCGCGTCCCGTGCCACGCGCATCTTTTGGGGATGGAATTGAAGAGGTGGTTGAGAGGGAATCTGTCGGCTTGCTTCTGCTTCTGCTTCTGCTTCTGCTGCTGTTGTTATGTTTTCATGGTTTTAATGTGTGCTCGCGCGGGTCTCTCACCTGTGCAGCCTCGGCTTGTCATTCCGATCGGAACGCGTCGCGTTGGCCGTTCACAGACAGCGGCGCCTGCTTGTTCGCATCTGATTGGTCGCTGGGATGACTCGCACAGCTGACGTCAATGGCTCGGTATGATTCAGAATCAGAGCATGTGGGACAGAAACACACACACACACACACACACACACCTTTCTTTCACAATCACAACACCACCTACACCGCCAACGCGACGCGACGAAACCAGAAAGAATCCTGACGCGACGCGGTGAAACGATCAGGGTTGCGCGCCATTCTTTTCTTTTTATTATTAAACATTTACTTACAAAATACAAGAGTGAAGAGCCATAAGCCAGAAAAAAAGAGAGCCAGAGGTTCAGGGAAGGACAAACATTACCTCAGATTTGAATTCAGAGATAAAAAGAAAAATAAAACTAAACAAATAAATGAGGAAGTATCAATTAAAAACAATCCTCCCGACAAAACATAAAATAATAATAATTAAATAAATTATACAGAAACGCCCAAAAGTGAGCATACATTCACCGTTTTAGTTGCCTTTTGTCACAGGAGGTAGATAATGATTTAATATAGCATTATTTTATACAGCAGTTGGGTTAAATGTTAGCTTAAAACAACCCAATCGCTGTGTTAAAACAATCCAATCGCTGGGTTAAAACAATCCAATCGCTGGGTTAAAAACAACACAATCGCTGGGTTAAAAACAACCCAATAGCTGTGTTAAAACAATCCAATCGCTGGGTTAAAAACAACACAATCGCTGGGTTAAAAACAACCCAATAGCTGTGTTAAAACAACCCAATAGCTGTGTTAAAACAACCCAATAGCTGTGTTAAAAACAACCCAATAGCTGTGTTAAAACAACCCAATAGCTGTGTTAAAACAACCCAATCGCTGTGTCAAAACAACCCAATCGCTGTGTCAAAACAACCCAATAGCTGTGTTAAAAAAACCCAATCAATCTCTGGGTAAAAAACAAACCAATCAATCGCTGGGTTAAAACAACCCAATCAATTGCTGTGTTAAAACAACCCAATCAATCGCTGTGTTAAAACAACCCAATCAATCTCTGTCTTAAAACAACCCAATCAATCGCTGTGTTAAAACAACCCGATCGCTGTGTTAAAACAACCCGATCGCTATATTAAAACAACCCAATCAATCGCTGGGTTAAAACAGCCCAATCAATCGCTGTTTTAAAACAGCCCAATCAATCACGGTGTTAAAACAACCCAATCAATCGCTGTGTTAAAACAACCCAATCAATCACGGTGTTAAAACAACCCAATCAATCGCTGTGTTAAAACAACCCAATCAATCACTGTGTTAAAACAACCCAATCAATCGCTGTGTTAAAACAACCCAATCAATCACTGTGTTAAAACAACCCAATCAATCGCTGTGTTAAAACAACCCAATCAATCGATGTGTTAAAACAACCCAATCAAACGCTGTGTTAAAACAACCCAATCAATCGCTGTGTTAAAACAACCCCATCGCTGTGTTAAAACAACCCAATCAATCGCTGGGTTAAAACAACAAGTTAAAGTTGAGTTGTACTGTTTTTTGCAGGGCCCTCGTGACTCATTTACTAAAGTAGTTTCGCTACAGTACTATAACCAGCACTGGTAAGGGCTCACAATTATATTAGATTAACAAAGGATGACTCGAGTCAGTGACTACACTCTAAAAAATGCTGGGTTAAAAATAACCCAAGTTGGGTTGAAAATGGACCAATCCAGCAATTGGGTTGTTTTAAGCAAACATTGAACCCAAACGCTGGGTTAAAACAACCCAATTGCTGGATTGGTCCATTTTCAACCCAACTTGGGTTATTTTTAACCCAGCATTTTTTAGAGTGTAGTTTGTCTTTCAATTTGCTCGTCACGTGATCTTGCGTCATTTTATGAAGATCAAACCCCCACTGTCTTACTACACGTGTTCACAACATCACCCAAATGCAAACAACTACACATTTACACAAGAGACATCCACACTACAACTACACATTTACACAAGAGACATCCACACTACAACTACACATTTACTGAAGAGACATCCACACTACACAACTACACGTTTACTGAAGAGACATCCACACTACAACTACACATTCACTGAAGAGACATCCACACTACAACTACACATTTACACAAGAGACATCCACACTACAACTACACATTTACACAAGAGACATCCACACTACAACTACACATTTACACAAGAGACATCCACACTACACAACTACACATTTACACAAGAGACATCCACACTACACAAATACACATTTACACAAGAGACATCCACACTACACAACTACACATTTACACAAGACACGTCCACACTACAACTACACATTTACACAAGAGACATCCACACTACAACTACACATTTACACAAGAGACATCCACACTACACAACTACACATTTACTGAAGAGACATCCACACTACACAACTACACATTTACACAAGAGACATCCACACTACACAACTACACATTCACTGAAGAGACATCCACACTACAACTACACATTTACACAAGAGACATCCACACTACAACTACACATTTACACAAGAGACATCCACACTACAACTACACATTTACACAAGAGACATCCACACTACAACTACACATTTACACAAGAGACATCCACACTACAACTACACATTTACACAAGAGACATCCACACTACAACAACACATTTACACAAGAGACATCCACACTACAACTACACATTTACACAAGAGACATCCACACTACACAACTACACATTTACACAAGAGACATCCACACTACACAAATACACATTTACACAAGAGACATCCACACTACACAACTACACATTTACACAAGACACGTCCACACTACAACTACACATTTACACAAGAGACATCAACACTACACAACTACACATTTACACAAGACACGTCCACACTACAACTACACATTTAAACAAGACACGTCCACACTACAACTACACATTTACACAAGAGACATCCACACTACAACTACACATTTACACAAGACACGTCCACACTACACAACTACACATTTACACAAGACACATTCACACTACATCACTACACATTTACACAAGACACATCCACACTACACAACTACACATTTACACAAGAGACATTCACACTACACAACTACACATTTACTGAAGAGACATCCACACTACAACTACACATTTACACAAGAGACATCCACACTACAACTACACATTTACTGAAGAGACATCCACACTACACAACTACACATTTACTGAAGAGACATCCACATTACAACTACACATTTACTGAAGAGACATCCACACTACAACTACACATTTACACAAGAGACATCCACACTACACAACTACACAATTACACAAGAGACATTCACACTACACAACTATACATTTACTGAAGAGACATCCACACTACACAACTACACATTTACACAAGAGACATCCACACTACACAACTACACATTCACACAAGAGACATCCACACTACACAACTACACATTTACACAAGAGACATCCACACTACACAACTACACATTTACACAAGAGACATCCACACTACAACTACACATTTACACAAGAGACATCCACACTACACAACTACACATTTACTGAAGAGACATCCACACTACAACTACACATTTACTGAAGAGACATCCACACTACAACTACACATTTACACAAGAGACATCCACACTACACAACTACATATTTACTGAAGAGACATCCACACTACAACTACACATTTACACAATAGACATCCACACTACACAACTACACATTTACACAAGAGACATCCACACTACAACTACACATTTACACAAGAGACATCCACACTACAACTACACATTTACACAAGAGACATCCACACTACAACTACACATTTACACAAGAGACATCCACAATACAACTACACATTTACACAAGAGACATCCAAAATACACAACTATATATTTACTGAAGAGACATCCACACTACAACTACACATTTACACAAGAGACATCCACACTACACAACTACACATTTAAACAAGAGACATCCACACTACACAACTACACATTTACACAAGAGACATCCACACTACACAACTACACATTTACTGAAGAGACATCCACACTACAACTACACATTTACTGAAGAGACATCCACACTACAACTACACATTTACACAAGAGACATCCACACTACACAACTACACATTTACACAATAGACATCCACACTACAACTACACATTTAAACAAGAGACATCAACACTACACAACTACACATTTACACAAGAGACATCCACACTACAACTACACATTTACACAAGAGACATCCACACTACAACTACACATTTACACAAGAGACATCCACACTACACAACTACACATTTACACAAGAGACATCCACACTACAACTACACATTTACACAAGAGACATCCACACTACAACTACACATTTACACAAGAGACATCCACACTACAACTACACATTTACACAAGACACATCCACACTACACAACTACACATTTAAACAAGAGACATTCACACTACACAACTACACATTTACTGAAGAGACATCCACACTACAACTACACATTTACTGAAGAGACATCCACACTACAACTACACATTTACACAAGAGACATCCACACTACACAACTACACATTTACTGTAGAGACATCCACACTACAACTACACATTTACTGAAGAGACATCCACACTACAACTACACATTTACACAAGAGACATCCACACTACACAACTGCACATTTACACAAGAGATATCCACACTACAACTACACATTTACACAAGAGACATCCACACTACAACTACACATTTACACAAGAGACATCCACACTACAACTACACATTTACACAAGAGACATCCACACTACACAACTACACATTTACACAAGAGACATCCAAACTACAACTACACATTTACTGAAGAGACATCCAAACTACACAACTACACATTCACTGAAGAGACATCCACACTACAACTACATATTTACACAAGAGACATCCACACTACAACTACACATTTACACAAGAGACATCCACACTACACAACTACACATTTACACAAGAGACATCCACACTACACAACTACACATTCACTGAAGAGACATCCACACTACAACTACACATTTACACAAGAGACATCCACACTACAACTACACATTTACTGAAGAGACATCCACACTACAACTACACATTTACACAAGAGACATCCACACTACACAACTACACATTTACACAAGAGACATCCACACTACACAACTATACGTTTACACAAGAGACATCCACACTACAACTACACATTTACTGAAGAGACATCCACACTACAACTACACATTTACTGAAGAGACATCCACACTACACAACTACACATTTAC
Source organism: Gobio occitaniae (assembly GCA_033150135.1). NCBI lineage: Eukaryota > Metazoa > Chordata > Actinopteri > Cypriniformes > Gobionidae > Gobio > Gobio occitaniae. The sequence goes on from JARQWZ010001240.1 coordinate 244,980, forward strand.
TGAAGAGACATCCACACTACAACTACACATTTACACAAGAGACATCCACACTACAACTACACATTTACACAAGAGACATCCACACTACAACTACACATTTACTGAAGAGACATCCACACTACACAACTACACATTTACTGAAGAGACATCCACACTACAACTACACATTTACACAAGAGACATCCACACTACAACTACACATTTACACAAGAGAAATCCACACTACAACTACACATTTACAAAAGAGACATCCACACTACACAACTACACATTTACTGAAGAGACAGCCACACTACAACTACACATTTACACAAGAGACATCCACACTACACAACTAAACATTTACTGAAGAGACATCCACACAACAACTACACATTTACACAAGAGACATCCACACTACACAACTACACATTTACACAAGAGACATCCACACTACAACTACACATTTACACAAAAGACATCCACACTACAACTACACAATTACACAAGAGACATCCACACTACAACTACACATTTACACAAGAGACATCCACACTACAACTACACATTTACACAAGAGACATCCACACTACAACTAAACATTTACACAAGAGACATCCACACTACAACTACACATTTACTGAAGAGACATCCACACTACAACTACACCTTTACTGAAGAGACATCCACACTACACAACTACACATTTACTGAAGAGACATCCACACTACAACTACACATTTACACAAGAGACATCCACACTACAACTACACATTTACACAAGAGACATCCACACTACAACTACACATTTACTGAAGAGACATCCACACTACAAATACACATTTACACAAGAGACATCCACACTACAACTACACATTTACTGAAGAGACATCCACACTACAACTACACATTTACTGAAGAGATATCCACACTACACAACTACACGTTTACTGAAGAGACATCCACACTACAACTACACATTTACACAAGAGACATCCACACTACAACTAGACATTTACTGAAGAGACATCCACACTACACAACTACACATTTACTGAAGAGACATCCACACTACAACTACACATTTACACAAGAGACATCCACACTACAACTACACATTTACACAAGAGACATCCACACTACAACTACACATTTACACAAGAGACATCCACACTACACAACTACACATTTACTGAAGAGACAGCCACACTACAACTACACATTTACACAAGAGACATCCACACTACACAACTACACATTTACTGAAGAGACATCCACACGACAACTACACATTTACACAAGAGACATCCACACTACACAACTACACATTTACACAAGAGACATCCACACTACAACTACACATTTACACAAGAGACATCCACACTACAACTACACATTTACACAAGAGACATCCACACTACAACTACACATTTACACAAGAGACATCCACACTACAACTACACATTTAATGAAGAGACATCCACACTACAACTACACCTTTACTGAAGAGACATCCACACTACACAACTACACATTTACTGAAGAGACATCAACACTACAACTACACATTTACACAAGAGACATCCACACTACAACTACACATTTACACAAGAGACATCCACACTACAACTACACATTTACTGAAGAGACATCCACACTACAACTACACATTTACACAAGAGACATCCACACTACAACTACACATTTACACAAGAGACATCCACACTACAACTACACCTTTACTGAAGAGACATCCACACTACAACAACACATTTACTGAAGAGACATCCAAACTACACAACTACACATTTACTGAAGAGACATCCACACGACAACTACACATTTACACAAGAGACATCCACACTACACAACTACACATTTACACAAGAGACATCCACACTACAACTACACATTTACACAAGAGACATCCACACTACAACTACACATTTACACAAGAGACATCCACACTACAACTACACATTTACTGAAGAGACATCCACACTACAACTACACCTTTACTGAAGAGACATCCACACTACACAACTACACATTTACTGAAGAGACATTCACACTACAACTACACATTTACACAAGAGACATCCACACTACAACTACACATTTACACAAGAGACATCCACACTACAACTACACATTTACACAAGAGACATCCACACTACAACTACACATTTACACAATGGACATCCACACTACAACTACACATTTACACAAGAGACATCCACACTACAACTACACCTTTACTGAAGAGACATCCACACTACAACTACACCTTTACTGAAGAGACATCCACACTACACAACTACACATTTACACAAGAGACATCCACACTAAAACTACACATTTACTGAAGAGACATCCACACTACAACTACACATTTACACAAGAGACATCCACACTACAACTACACATTTACACAAGAGACATCCACACTACAACTACACATTTACTGAAGAGACATCCACACTACAACTACACCTTTACTGAAGAGACATCCACACTACACAACTACACATTTACTGAAGAGACATCCACACTACAACTACACATTTACACAAGAGACATTTACACTACACAACTACACATTTACTGAAGAGACATCCACACTACAACTACACATTTACACAAGAGACATTTACACTACACAACTACACATTTACTGAAGAGACATCCACACTACAACTACACATTTACACAAGAGACATCCACACTACAACTACACATTTACACAAGAGACATCCACACTACAACTACACATTTACTGAAGAGACATCCACACTACAACTACACCTTTACTGAAGAGACATCCACACTACACAACTACACATTTACACAAGAGACATCCACACTACACAACTACACATTTACTGAAGAGACAGCCACACTACAACTACACATTTACACAAGAGACATCCACACTACACAACTAAACATTTACTGAAGAGACATCCACACAACAACTACACATTTACACAAGAGACATCCACACTACACAACTACACATTTACACAAGAGACATCCACACTACAACTACACATTTACACAAAAGACATCCACACTACAACTACACAATTACACAAGAGACATCCACACTACAACTACACATTTACACAAGAGACATCCACACTACAACTACACATTTACACAAGAGACATCCACACTACAACTAAACATTTACACAAGAGACATCCACACTACAACTACACATTTACTGAAGAGACATCCACACTACAACTACACCTTTACTGAAGAGACATCCACACTACACAACTACACATTTACTGAAGAGACATCCACACTACAACTACACATTTACACAAGAGACATCCACACTACAACTACACATTTACACAAGAGACATCCACACTACAACTACACATTTACTGAAGAGACATCCACACTACAAATACACATTTACACAAGAGACATCCACACTACAACTACACATTTACTGAAGAGACATCCACACTACAACTACACATTTACTGAAGAGATATCCACACTACACAACTACACGTTTACTGAAGAGACATCCACACTACAACTACACATTTACACAAGAGACATCCACACTACAACTAGACATTTACTGAAGAGACATCCACACTACACAACTACACATTTACTGAAGAGACATCCACACTACAACTACACATTTACACAAGAGACATCCACACTACAACTACACATTTACACAAGAGACATCCACACTACAACTACACATTTACACAAGAGACATCCACACTACACAACTACACATTTACTGAAGAGACAGCCACACTACAACTACACATTTACACAAGAGACATCCACACTACACAACTACACATTTACTGAAGAGACATCCACACGACAACTACACATTTACACAAGAGACATCCACACTACACAACTACACATTTACACAAGAGACATCCACACTACAACTACACATTTACACAAGAGACATCCACACTACAACTACACATTTACACAAGAGACATCCACACTACAACTACACATTTACACAAGAGACATCCACACTACAACTACACATTTAATGAAGAGACATCCACACTACAACTACACCTTTACTGAAGAGACATCCACACTACACAACTACACATTTACTGAAGAGACATCAACACTACAACTACACATTTACACAAGAGACATCCACACTACAACTACACATTTACACAAGAGACATCCACACTACAACTACACATTTACTGAAGAGACATCCACACTACAACTACACATTTACACAAGAGACATCCACACTACAACTACACATTTACACAAGAGACATCCACACTACAACTACACCTTTACTGAAGAGACATCCACACTACAACAACACATTTACTGAAGAGACATCCAAACTACACAACTACACATTTACTGAAGAGACATCCACACGACAACTACACATTTACACAAGAGACATCCACACTACACAACTACACATTTACACAAGAGACATCCACACTACAACTACACATTTACACAAGAGACATCCACACTACAACTACACATTTACACAAGAGACATCCACACTACAACTACACATTTACTGAAGAGACATCCACACTACAACTACACCTTTACTGAAGAGACATCCACACTACACAACTACACATTTACTGAAGAGACATTCACACTACAACTACACATTTACACAAGAGACATCCACACTACAACTACACATTTACACAAGAGACATCCACACTACAACTACACATTTACACAAGAGACATCCACACTACAACTACACATTTACACAATGGACATCCACACTACAACTACACATTTACACAAGAGACATCCACACTACAACTACACCTTTACTGAAGAGACATCCACACTACACAACTACACCTTTACTGAAGAGACATCCACACTACACAACTACACATTTACACAAGAGACATCCACACTAAAACTACACATTTACTGAAGAGACATCCACACTACAACTACACATTTACACAAGAGACATCCACACTACAACTACACATTTACACAAGAGACATCCACACTACAACTACACATTTACTGAAGAGACATCCACACTACAACTACACCTTTACTGAAGAGACATCCACACTACACAACTACACATTTACTGAAGAGACATCCACACTACAACTACACATTTACACAAGAGACATTTACACTACACAACTACACATTTACTGAAGAGACATCCACACTACAACTACACATTTACACAAGAGACATTTACACTACACAACTACACATTTACTGAAGAGACATCCACACTACAACTACACATTTACACAAGAGACATCCACACTACAACTACACATTTACACAAGAGACATCCACACTACAACTACACATTTACTGAAGAGACATCCACACTACAACTACACCTTTACTGAAGAGACATCCACACTACACAACTACACATTTACACAAGAGACATCCACACTACACAACTACACATTTACTGAAGAGACATCCACACTACAACTACACATTTACTGAAGAGACATCCACACTACAACTACACATTTACACAAGAGACATCCACACTACACAACTACATATTTACTGAAGAGACATCCACACTACAACTACACATTTACACAAGAGACATCCACACTACACAACTACACATTTACACAAGAGACATCCACACTACAACTACACATTTACACAAGAGACATCCACACTACAACTACACATTTACACAAGAGACATCCACACTACACAACTACACATTTACACAAGAGACATCCACACTACAACTACACATTTACACAAGAGACATCCACACTACAACTACACATTTACACAAGAGACATCCACACTACAACTACACATTTACACAAGACACATCCACACTACACAACTACACATTTAAACAAGAGACATTCACACTACACAACTACACATTTACTGAAGAGACATCCACACGACAACTACACATTTACTGAAGAGACATCCACACTACAACTACACATTTACACAAGAGACATCCACACTACTCAACTACACATTTACTGAAGATATCCACACTACAACTACACATTTACTGAAGAGACATCCACACTACAACTACACATTTACACAAGAGACATCCACACTACACAACTACACATTTACACAAGAGATATCCACACTACAACTACACATTTACACAAGAGACATCCACACTACAACTACACATTTACACAAGAGACATCCACACTACAACTACACATTTACACAAGAGACATCCACACTACACGACTACACATTTACACAAGAGACATCCACACTACAACTACACATTTACTGAAGAGACATCCACACTACACAACTACACATTCACTGAAGAGACATCCACACTACAACTACACATTTACACAAGAGACATCCACACTACAACTACACATTTACACAAGAGACATCCACACTACACAACTACACATTTACACAAGAGACACCCACACTACACAACTACACATTCACTGAAGAGACATCCACACTACAACTACACATTTACACAAGAGACATCCACACTACAACTACACATTTACTGAAGAGACATCCACACTACAACTACACATTTACACAAGAGACATCCACACTACACAACTACACATTTACACAAGAGACATCCACACTACACAACTACACATTTACACAAGAGACATCCACACTACAACTACACATTTACTGAAGAGACATCCACACTACAACTACACATTTACTGAAGAGACATCCACACTACACAACTACACATTTACTGAAGAGACATCCACACTACAACTACACATTTACACAAGAGACATCCACACTACAACTACACATTTACACAAGAGACATCCACACTACAACTACACATTTACTGAAGAGACATCCACACTACACAACTACACATTTACTGAAGAGACATCCACACTACAACTACACATTTACACAAGAGACATCCACACTACAACTACACATTTACACATGAGACATCCACACTACAACTACACAATTACACAAGAGACATCCACACTACACAACTACACATTTACTGAAGAGACAGCCACACTACAACTACACATTTACACAAGAGACATCCACACTACACAACTACACATTTACTGAAGAGACATCCACACGACAACTACACATTTACACAAGAGACATCCACACTACACAACTACATATTTACACAAGAGACATCCATACTACAACTACACATTTACACAAGATACATCCACACTACAACTACACATTTACACAAGAGACATCCACACTACAACTACACATTTACACAAGAGACATCCACACTACAACTACACATTTACACAAGAGACATCCACACTACAACTACACATTTACTGAAGAGACATCCACACTTCAACTACACCTTTACTGAAGAGACATCCACACTACACAACTACACATTTACTGAAGAGACATCCACATTACAACTACACATTTACACAAGAGACATCCACACTACAACTACACATTTACACAAGAGACATCCACACTACAACTACACATTTACTGAAGAGACATCCACACTACAACTACACATTTACACAAGAGACATCCACACTACAACTACACATTTACACAAGAGACATCCACACTACAACTACACCTTTACTAAAGAGACATCCACACTACAACTACACATTTACTGAAGAGACATCCACACTACACAACTATACATTTACACAAGAGACATCCACACTACAACTACACATTTACACAAGAGACATCCACACTACAACTACACATTTACACAAGAGACATCCACACTACAACTACACATTTACTGAAGAGACATCCACACTACAACTACACCTTTACTGAAGAGACATCCACACCACACAACTACACATTTACTGAAGAGACATCCACACTACAACTACACATTTACACAAGAGACATCCACACTACACAACTACACATTTACTGAAGAGACATCCACACTACAACTACACATTTACTGAAGAGACATCCACACTACAACTACACATTTACACAAGAGACATCCACACTACACAACTACACATTTACACAAGAGATATCCACACTACAACTACACATTTACACAAGAGACATCCACACTACCACTACACATTTACACAAGAGACATCCACACTACAACTACACATTTACACAAGAGACATCCACACTACAACTACACATTTACACAAGAGACATCCACACTACACAACTACACATTTACACAAGAGACATCCACACTACAACTACACATTTACTGAAGAGACATCCACACTACACAACTACACATTCACTGAAGAGACATCCACACTACAACTACACATTTACACAAGAGACATCCACACTACAACTACACATTTACACAAGAGACATCCACACTACACAACTACACATTTACACAAGAGACATCCACACTACACAACTACACATTCACTGAAGAGACATCCACACTACAACTACACATTTACACAAGAGACATCCACACTACAACTACACATTTACTGAAGAGACATCCAGACTACAACTACACATTTACACAAGAGACATCCACACTACACAACTACACATTTACACAAGAGACATCCACACTACACAACTACACATTTACACATTTACACAAGAGACATCCACACTACACAACTACACATTTACTGAAGAGACAGCCACACTACAACTACACATTTACACAAGAGACATCCACACTACAACTACACATTTACTGAAGAGACATCCACACTACACAACTACACATTTACACAAGAGACATCCACACTACAACTACACATTTACACAAGAGACATCCACACTACAACTACACATTTACACAAGAGACATCCACACTACAACTACACATTTACTGAAGAGACATCCACACTACAACTACACCTTTACTGAAGAGACATCCACACTACACAACTACACATTTACTGAAGAGACATCCACACTACAACTACACATTTACACAAGAGACATCCACACTACAACTACACATTTACACAAGAGACATCCACACTACAACTACATATTTACACAAGAGACATCCACACTACAACTACACCTTTACTGAAGAGACATCCACGCTACAACTACACATTTACTGAAGAGACATCCACACTACACAACTACACATTTACTGAAGAGACATCCACACGACAACTACACATTTACACAAGAGACATCCACACTACACAACTACACATTTACACAAGAGACATCCACACTACAACTACACATTTACACAAGAGACATCCACACTACAACTACACATTTACACAAGAGACATCCACACTACAACTACACATTTACAGAAGAGACATCCACACTACAACTACACATTTACTGAAGAGACATCCACACTACAACTACACCTTTACTGAAGAGACATCCACACTACACAACTACACATTTACTGAAGAGACATCCACACTACAACTACACATTTACACAAGAGACATCCACACTACAACTACACATTTACACAAGAGACATCCACACTACAACTACACATTTACTGAAGAGACATCCACACTACAACTACACATTTACACAAGAGACATCCACACTACAACTACACATTTACACAAGAGACATCCACACTACAACTACAACTTTACTGAAGAGACATCCACACTACAACTACACCTTTACTGAAGAGACATCCACACTACACAACTACACATTTACACAAGAGACATCCACACTACAACTACACATTTACTGAAGAGACATCCACACTACAACTACACATTTACACAAGAGACATCCACACTACAACTACACATTTACACAAGAGACATCCACACTACAACTACACATTTACACAAGAGACATCCACACTACAACTACACATTTAATGAAGAGACATCCACACTACAACTACACCTTTACTGAAGAGACATCCACACTACACAACTACACATTTACTGAAGAGACATCCACACTACAACTACACATTTACACAAGAGACATCCACACTACACAACTACACATTTACTGAAGAGACATCCACACTACAACTACACATTTACACAAGAGACATCCACACTACAACTACACATTTACACAAGAGACATCCACACTACAACTACACATTTACTGAAGAGACATCCACACTACAACTACACCTTTACTGAAGAGACATCCACACTACACAACTACACATTTACTGAAGAGACATCCACATTACAACTACACATTTACACAAGAGACATCCACACTACACAACTACACATTTACTGAAGAGACATCCACACTACAACTACACATTTACACAAGAGACATCCACACTACAACTACACATTTACTGAAGAGACATCCACACTACAACTACACATTTACACAAGAGACATCCACACTACAACTACACATTTACACAAGAGACATCCACACTACAACTACACCTTTACTGAAGAGATATCCACACTACACAACTACACATTTACTGAAGAAACATCCACACTACAACTACACATTTACTGAAGAGACATCCACACTACACAACTACACATTTACACAAGAGACATCCACACTACAACTACACATTTACACAAGAGACATCCACACTACAACTACACATTTACTGAAGAGACATCCACACTACAACTACACATTTACACAAGAGACATCCACACTACAACTACACATTTACACAAGAGACATCCACACTACACAACTACACATTTACTGAAGAGACATCCACACTACACAACTACACATTTACTGAAGAGACATCCACACTACACAACTACACATTTACACAAGAGACATCCACACTACAACTACACATTTACACAAGAGACATCCACACTACAACTACACATTTACACAAGAGACATCCACACTACAACTACACATTTACACAAGAGATATCCACACTACAACTACACATTTACACAAGAGACATCCACACTACAACTACACATTTACTGAAGAGACATCCACACTACAACTACACATTTACACAAGAGACATCCACACTACAACTACACATTTACACAAGAGACATCCACACTACAACTACACATTTACTGAAGAGACATCCACACTACAACTACACATTTACACAAGAGACATCCACACTACAACTACACATTTACTGAAGAGACATCCACACTACAACTACACATTTACACAAGAGACATCCACACTACACAACTACACATTTACACAAGAGACATCCACACTACAACTACACATTTACACAAGAGACATCCACACTACAACTACACATTTACACAAGAGACATCCACACTACAACTACACATTTACACAAGAGACATCCACACTACAACTACACATTTTCCTCAAACAACACAGCATTAATAACTGATGTGCCGGTGCTGACCATGGTGCTGATGCAGTTCTTGAGGTGGACGCCAGATGGCAGCACACACACACACACACACACACACACACACACACATTCAACTACAACAAGAGTGAAGGAGAACCAGCAAATGGGACCCTATTTGCTTCTTCTTCTTTTCTTTTGTCAGGATGAATGCCCTATTGAACCTGTTTTCTAAGAGACTAGAAGATGCCACAATCAACATAAAAAGAGATCAGTTTGATTCCCAGAGAAAGCATAACATTATGACCACTGAGAGGTGAAGTGAATAACACTGATGATCTCTTCATCTCCTGTTAGTGGGTGGGATATATTAGGCAGCAAGTGAACATTTTGTCCTCTGAGTTGATGTGTTAGAAGCAGGAAAAATGGGCACCAACAGTGGCCCGTGAGCATCAGAACTGGACCACGGAGCCATGGATGAAGGTGGCCTTGTCTGATGATCACGTGTTCTTCTACATCACGTGGATGGCCGGGTGTGTGTGTGTGTGGCTTACCTGGGGAACACATGGCACCAGGTGCATTATGGGAAGAAGGCGTGGCGGCAGAGGCAGTGATGCTTTGGGCAATGTTCAGCTGGGAAACCTTTGGTCCTCCATCATGTGGATGTGACTTTGACACGTCCCACCTACCTAAGCATTGTTGAGACCATGAACAGCCTTTCAAGGAAACGGTCTTCAAATTCCCCAGATCTCAATCCAATCGAGCATCTGTGGGATGTGCTGAACACACAAGTCCGATCCATGGAGACCCCGCCTCTCAACTTACAGGACTTAAAGGGTCTGCTGCTAACATCCTGGTGGCAGATACCACAGCACACCTTCAGGGGTCTTGTGGAGCTGTTTTGGCAGCAAAAGGGGCACCAACACAATATTAGGACGGTGGTCATAATATTATGCCTGATCAGTGTATAGTATGCTTTCTTGTGACTTAAATTTTACATTTTTAAAACAGCCGCACGTCAGAAGCAGAGGTGTGTGTGTTGATCTGAGCTCTCATTGGTCTGTCACCGCTCGTCAATGTCAAAATATTTGAGAAAACCAATCAAACTATCGTAGGCGGGCTTTATGTTCACAGAAGCTGCTGAGGCTGAGCACGAATTTTAGCAGCGCGACTCGATGTCAAGTGAGAGATATGGCTAAAATAAACATATCATATTTGACAGCTGCTTCTGTAAGTCAGAAATGTTAAACGAAGGACAAAAATATTCAGGCAAATTAATAAACTTTTGTCTAATTTCGCCATTTTGATTTGAAATTAGGCCTGTGTGATGTCATTTATAATGTAATTAACAAATAAGAAATATTAACAAAGCCGTTTTCATCAGATTAGGCATAAGATTAATAAATCAGAAATGTAGGTCTCAGTAAATAAAAGAGCTCAGCTTTTTTCAGCCTGTATTATCTAATTTTTTGGCCTTCAGAACATCTTAAAATGCACATACCTGTATGTAGATCATAGAAATTAAAATTTTCTCAGGGGAGCATGTTCCCAAACCCCCCTAACCTCACATTCGGGATCTCAGTGATTATAAATCTGCCTACATTGTATGATTAAGGGATGTACAATATGGTAACGCAGAATAAGGCATTAATATTTGTTTTATAAGTATTAATAAACAGCCTATATCCTAATATGCATACGAATAAGCTACTAGTTAATAGAGAGAATTGGACCATAAACTAAAGTCTTACCATTTTTTATTTCATACACTCACTGGGGGCCATTAAAGAACGCGACACAAAGGTCTCGCGGACATCCTGTAGAATTCAACCAATCAGATGACGGCTTCAAAACCCCTGAAGTGTTTCCAGTGTGCCATATGCATCAGACCATAGATATACATGATAAAGGCTAGATGTATCGTCCGCTGCTGGCCAATGGAGGTGGACGTCCGCACCTGGCGGCCATCTTGTCTCAGTCAGCTCGCACACTAACAATGTGTTTTAATGGTGCGTGTGCTTTTTAAATAACCATAACTTACTAATTTTTTCTACCGATTTTCAAACTGTTTGGTTTGTTATAAACGTCAGAGATGTAGTTATGACACTGCATACTTATGAATAATTATTCATAATTTGTTCAAGCATCCAGAATTATAACCACGTTAATAACGTTTGTAAGAAACCAAACCATTTGTAAATCCGTCAAGATTTCAGCGAGATAAAGAGTATTTGTGTTCAGATCACTCGCCTTACAGAAAGCTTGCCTGAGACAAGATGGCCGCGGTGATGACGTTAGAGACTCCGCCGTAAGACATCTAGTCCGCCTTTATCTATGCATCAGACGTTCAGCCAGCGGTCCGAGGGCGTCTGAGCAGTGTTGCCAGATTGGGTCGACGATTTCCAGCCCAAATGCTCACCAAAACCCGTCCACTCCATGAAAAAAACGGCCAAAACTTTGACTGCCAAAATAATTTTGAGGTTGAGACGTACCATTTTTATCTCCTTGAAACATAAAAAAATCTATTTCCCAGGAAAACGGATCAAAACAGGACAAATACATTAAAGATAAATTATCAAATATGACTAAAATGTCCAGGTGGAAACTGTCAAAATGGCAATCCATCATTTTCAGTGTCAACAGGAAGAAGCCAATTTAAGAGCCCAATATAAGAGATGGGAAACAGCAACTTAATTAACAGGCATTGGTTTCACACACATTAATGCCAAACTGTGTCACTCATTGATACTGAACAATAATCCACCAACAAACGCGCTTTGCTTTGACAAAACTACAGTACGTCTTTGGTGAAGTACAAAGCACACACACACTTAGCACAGTCAGAACTGAAGAACTGTTGACTCAAACCTCTTTCAGCAGCTCAGGGTTGCAGATGTCCTGAGTGTGTGTATGACGATGGTTATATTTATAAAGAGCCACAGGTGTAATCCACATGTTTGAGAGTTCATCACTCTCCCACTCTGTACTGTATATTTATGCCACTTAAGCATAGCGATCACTTAAAGGGATAGTTCACCCAAAAATTACAATTCTGTCATCATTTACTCACCCTCAAGTTGGTCCAAACCTGTATGAGTTTCTTCTGCTGAACACAAAAGAAGATATTTTGAAGAATGTTTATAACCAAGCAGAGAGAGCAACCATTGACTACCATAGTATTTTTTACTAGTGAATGGTTGCTCTCTCTGCTTTCTTAAATTTATTTTTAATTTAATTAAAATTTTTGGTAACACTTTATTTTGATAGTCCACTTTAGACGTTCTACTAACTATAAGTAACTTTGCAACTACATGTCAACTAACTGTCATTAAAGTATTTGTAGACTGTCCGCTTAATATTTACTAAAACTTTATTTTCTTGGTCCCCCAACAGACATTCTACTGACTATACGTAACTTGGCAACTACAATTCAACTTATTCTACTAACCCGGACCCTAACACCTAACCATAACCTACCAGTCTACTGACAGTCAACTAATACTCTAATGACAGTTAGTTGACATGTAGTTGCAAAGTTACTTATAGTTAGTAGAATGTTTAAAGTGGACTATCGAAATAAAGTGTAACCAAATTTTTGGGTGAACTATCCCTTTAAATGTACAGCTATGAGTTATCACCCTAAAAACCTGTCAGTTATGAATAAGCAGCACAAATTTTGTCCACCCGCCCAAACCCATTTTGGGTTTTAGTTATTTACTATAAATAAAGACGAACATGTGATATAAATAATGTTTGGCTCGACAAAAAAACATGCAACATTTGTTAGTTAGTGTAGAGTGGGGGAACTGCCCCCTTAAGGACTGTGTAACTTTTTCTGTGAAACAAAAGTTAAATGTGTCTAGAATAGTTATCCTAGTTTTCAGTGACACTGACATAAATTATAAAGTATAATTTGTACCAAGGGGGGGGGGGGGGGGGGGCGCTTTACCGCACAGGTGCAGTAAAATGCCCCACAGGTGGGGTAAAATGCCCCTATGGTGGAAAAACAAAGAAACTACTTTCACAAAAGCCAATACCGATAACCAATACTAAAAAATAAATAATAGGCCAACTACTCTTAACAACAATGAATAGCCTAAACTAAGACATGAGAAAGGATCATGACTTGACAACTCTTTATTTATTGGCAACATGTGCAACATATATTCCATTCCCTCTATTAGAGATGATACAGGAACAGTTTCTTAACAAATATAGCATTCATGGGGGAAAAGCAGAACAGAAAGTCTTTATCAACAGAAACTGCACAGTCTTAACTTTTAAATTATCTACTGTATAGATTCTACTAAATCTACTGAAGAGCAGTGAGTGATTTTCTCTTTGTCTTGTGTAGTTTGATTGTAGGCGTTTACATTGACCCTAATAATCTGATTGTAATCAGACTAAAGCTGGGACTGAGTTGGGTCCCACCTAGTGGCAAGTGCCATCCTATATGAAATCCCTGTGGGCAATTAACATGAGGCCATTATGGAACCTGCGGATAATCCCATATGGACCCCATTTTTCAGCCCATTTCATATCCAAATGGGCCCCACATATACAGGTGCTGGTCAAATAATTAGAATATCATCAAAAAGTTGATTTATTTCACTAATTCCATTGCTCAGATGTTATGAGAGCCCAGGTTGCTCTGATAGTGGCCTTCAGCTCTTCTGCATTGTTGGGTCTGGCATATCACATCTTCCTCTTCACAATAGCCCATAGATTTTCTATGGAGTTAAGGTCAGGCGAGTTTGCTGGCCAATTAAGAACAGGGACACCATGGTTCTTAAACCAGGCACTGGTTGCTGTGGCTCGGTGTGCTGGTGCCAAGTCCTGTTGGAAAATGAAATCTGCATCTTCATAAAGTTGGTCAGCAGCAAGAAGCATGAAGTGCTCTAAAACTTCCTGGTATACGGCTGCGTTGACCTTGGACCTCAGAAAACACAGTGGACCAACACCAGCAGATGACAAGGCACCCCAAACCATCACTGACTGTGGAAACTTTACACTGGACCTCAAGCAACGTGGATTGTGTGCCTCTCCTCTCTTCCTCCAGACTCTGGGACCCTGATTTTACTTTCATCAGAGAACATAACTTTGGACCACTCAGCAGTCCAGTCCTTTCTGTCTTTAGCCCAGGCGAGACGCTTCTGATGCTGTCTGTTGTTCAAAAGTGCGACAGCAAAAACCCATGTCTTGCATACGTCTGTGTGTTGTGGTTCTTGAAGCACTGACTCCAGCTCCTGTCCACTCTTTGTGAATCTCCCCCACATTTTTGAATGGGTTTTGTTTCACAATCCTCTCCAGGGTGTGGTTATCCCTATTGCTTGTACACTTTTTTCTAGCACATCTTTTCCTTCCCTTTGCCTCTCTATTAATGTGCTTGGACTCAGAGCTCTGTGAACAGCCAGCCTCTTTTGCAATGACCTTTTGTATCTTGCCCTCCTTGTGCAAGGTGGTCGTCTTTTGGACAATTGTCAGGTCAGCTTCTTCCCCATGATTGTGTCGCCTACAGAACTAGACTGAGAGACCATTCAAAGGCCTTTGCGGGTGTTTTGCGTTAATTAGCTGATTAGAGTTTGGCACCAGCTGTCTTCAATATTGAACCTTTTCACAATATTCTAATTTTCTGAGATACTAAATTTGGGATTTTCCTTAGTTGTCAGTTATAATCATCAAAATTAAAAGAAATAAACATTTGAAATATATCAGTATGTGTGTATTGAATGAATATAATATACAAGTTTCACTTTTTGGATGGAATTAGAGAAATAAATAAACTTTTTGATGATATTCTAATTATATGACCAGCACCTGTAAATGTTGGCTTGGTAGCACAGTAGGAATAAAAAACACGTCAATCGGAATTGATCCTCAGTCGACTGGTGTTTTTACTGCGTGATAAATACAAGCAGCACAGCATAATGGCTCAAATGTTCATCGTCTCCTAATGAGGACCTGAAATAGATACATAAAAATCTGCTTTTAAAACAAATAAAAGGAGGATGGTTAGTGTGCAAGTACAGCGGGGAACTCTGTATATTCGTGCAGTGTGCGCATGTCGAAAGATTCAACCCGATCAGAAACTTGTGACATATAAACGCGCACATCAACCCGATCATGCAAACACTACGGTCGGATTCATCGAGCAGAATTAATTTATTCAGATTGAAGCCAAAAGTGTCCATGTAAATGTAGCTGCTTCTCATATATTTTCAGGTTTCATTAATGAAATTAATTTAAAAAAAATTACCAGTCAAAATTGTCTATTATTTTTTACTAAATATTGCAGTGTTTATTATAAATGATTAATCTGTGCACACACATAATAATTTTTCTTTTAATCCAAACAACATCTCTTCTCTGACGATGTGTTTTACCAATCTATGAGTAAGATGAGCCAGTGGGTAAATTCACCCACGCCCTTTATCTTGTCACCTGTACACTTTTACTGTCATGTGACCATATATTTGGGAACCACTCATCGTTTCTCCCAGACTGTGAAAATGAGACTCACATGGGACGAGTGGAAGCACACGTTTACTTTAAAAACTGTGTTTGGCTTCTCAAAGTAATATTTTATCATAACAGATGTAACATCAGAGCAAATGTGCCCTGGTCTAAAATATTGATGATCCATATTGGGGATTTAGCAATGTATAGAACTATGCAAATCATTCAGCTAAATATTAGCCTGAATTGGTGAGCTATTTTATTCCAAAATGGCAGCTATGGGGCAAAGTGAGCCAAATCTGTGGTAAATTGAGCCAGTGTTTTACAGTAACTTACCCCTCCATAAGGCACTGTAGTTGAGTTAAATCTCTGAAGTATAAACTGGAATAATTTCAATGTAATATTAAACAACTGGTTTAGTTTATCATTTTCTTTAAAAATAAATGTTAGTTTGAGTTTATTTGATAGGAACGATGCACAAGTATAGCAAACCCTTCTCTGATCAGATCCAGAAGATTATTAATCATATATATCTGTATAGCTTTCCACCTGCAGTCCCTAATGACCTAACATGTTCAATATCGCTGAAAAAATCTCACATGGGTTTGAATCAGATTCAATCAGATGATCCGTTTACACCTAGATGGTGCAAATTACCCACTGAATCGGATCAATTTACCCCTAACCTGGGGTAAATTGAGCCACAGGAACACTTTAGCCATAATTTTAGAACCCTTTGTCAGAGATGCATTCTGATCATATATAATGATAGCAAACGTCCTGAAATTACTTTAGATACTTTCATTTACACATAAGTAAAAAAAAAAAAAAAAGGCTCATCTTACCCCACTGTCCCCTACAACAGGGCTAAAGGGCTTTCCTCTAAACCGCAGGACTTTCCAAAACATTCGCTTTTCAAGATGCACGTGGAAATTTGTCTGATCCGTGACATGATCGCGGACAGCAGCGCAGAGATGATTCTGTGCTAATTCAAGTAATATTCAATAACATTATTGACTATATTTTGAGACCTATTTTGAGGTAATTAAAGCAACAGTTTTTTAATAATAGAGCAATATGTAAAATATGGTATTTGAGGTGAAAGATACAATAATTAACATGATAATAAACATTATATCATATATAAACATATCATATATCAAACTTTAGAGATAATCACCATATTTATAATGAAATCATCATATTTAAAAATATGAGATTAATCATATCATATAATAAAATATAATATATTGTTACTACTGTAAATCTATGTTAAATTATTATGGGATCTTATTTAATGCTTTTAAAAACGTAACTTTTTAAAATAATTTTGTTTCTGTATTTTTGAAATAAATGACATTTTAATGATATTACATTTATTGAACATAATTTTATTTATCAAAAGAAACTGAAAATAGTACAAATTTGCTAAAGTGGTTATTTTGAACAAGTATTAACTCAGACATTATTAAAAAAGCATTTTTGTCTTAAGGTGTGCCTGTTGAACTCTATTATTGAAGATCTATTGTTTCCTCGAGAGAAACTTTTGTTATGTCGACATAATGAGGAACATTCACAGTAAATCATCATGAAAACAATAAAGACAAATAGGCAATCCTTAGAGCTTCTGTGTGTTTTCTTCCAGCTCAATGTCATTTCAAATGTTTGCTTCAATGTTTTGTATTCCTCAAAATGTTTCATTTTGTACTCTTTATCTAAAATCATTTAGGTTTGAGTCAAAGCTAAATAAACAAATTTTGAGGGGGAAAACTACCCAAGGAGAAGTTGTTCTTGGGTGTTGTCCTTGTTTTACACTGTGCGGTTACAGGTGTGGTTTTCTTGACTTTGACCATGACCTCCTCAACCCAATGTTTAAGCAACCCAGAAGCCCTGTTTCCTGTAACTGTCCGCTTGAGCAAATGTGCTTCCTCTATTTGAAGGGAGTGTCTCGCGCTTCGCTTGTGGGTTTGGTGGCAGATAGTGTACTGTGATGAGCTCAAAGAAAACATGCAAAAGAACACTGGACCAATTTAGCTTACACTTTATTTCGATGGCCCACTTTAGACATTCTCCTAGCTATAGGTGACTTTAAAGGTACATGTCAGCTAACTCTCATTAGAGAGCATTAGTAAACTGTTAGGATAATGTTAGGGTTTGGGTTAGTAGAATAAGTTGAAATGTAATTGCAAAGTTACTTATGTCTGTTGAGGGACCATCAAAATAAAGTGTTAGCAGGTATTAAGCAGACAGTCTACTACAACCCCAAATCAGAAAAAGTTGGGACAGTATGGAAAATGCAAATAAATAAAAAAAGAAGTGATTTCTAAATTTACTTTGACTTATTTAGTTATGTTATGTATGACAGTTATGTATTTCATTGCAGACAATATGAACACAAAATATTTCATGTTTTGTCTGGTCAACTTCATGTCATTTGTAAATATGCATCCTTTCCTGTCATTCAGACCTGCAACCCAAAAAAAGTTGGGACAGGAGCAATTTAGGGCTAATAATGAGGTAAAATGGTTAAATAATGATGTGATTTGAAACAGGTGATGTCAACAGGTGATTGTAATTATGATTTGATACAATAGCAGCATCCAAGAAATTCTTTAGGAGCAAAGATGGGCCGAAGATCGCCAGTTTGCCAACAAATACGTGAGAAAATTATTGAAATGTTTAAAAACAATGTTCCTCAAAGAAAGATAGGAAGAGATTTGAATATTTCACATTCAACAGTGCATAACATAATTAAACGATTCAAGGAATCTGGAGGAATTTCAGTGCGTAAAGGACAAGGGCGCAAGCCTAAGCTGAACAACCGTGATCTCCGATCCCTCAGGCGGCACTGCATCAAGAATCGTCATTCATCTAGAAGCGATATCACCACATGAGCTCAGGACTACTTTGGCAAACCTTTGTCAAGTACCACAATACGTAGTTACATCCACAAATGCCAGTTAAAACTGTCCTGTGCCAAAAGGAAGCCCTATGTTAACAGTGTCCAGAAGCGCCGTCGACTTCTCTGGGCTCGGAGGCATCTGGGATGGACCATCACACAGTGGAAACGTGTACTGTGGTCAGATGAAGCAGTATTTCAGGTATTTTTTGGGAGGAATGGACGCCGTGTGCTCCGGACCAAAGAAGAAAAGGATCATCCAGACTGTTACCAGCAACAAGTCCAAAAGCCAGGGTCTGTCATGGTATGGGGTTGTGTCAGTGCCCTTGGCAAAGGTAACTTGCACTTCTGTGAAGGCACCATTAATGCTGAAAAGTACATAGAGATTTTGGAGCATAATATGCTGCCTTCAAGAAGACATCTTTTCCAGGGACGTCCATGCATATTTCAACAAGACAATGCAAAACCACATTCTGCACACATTACAAAGTCCCGGCTGCGGAGGAAGAGGGTTCGGGTTCTTGACTGGCCTGCCTCAGTCCCGACCTGTCTCCAATAGAGAATGTGCGGAAGACCCCGTACTGTTGCCCACCTTAAGACTTGTTTGCAGGAAGAATGGGACAAAATTACACCTGAAACACTTCATCACTTGGTGTATTCAGTCCCTAAACGTCTTTTAAGTGTTTTGAAAAGGAATGGCAACATTACAAAGTGGTAAATGCTTTACTGTCCCAACTTTTTTTTTAATGTGTTGCAGGTCTGAATGACAGGAAAGGATGCATATTTACAAATGACATGAAGTTGACCAGACAAAACATGAAATATTTTGTGTTCATATTGTCTGCAATGAAATACAAGTCAAAGTAAATTTAGAAATCACTTCTTTTTTTATTTATTTGCGTCTTCCATACTGTCCCAACTTTTTCTGATTTGGGGTTGTAGTACTCTATTGAGAGTTAGTTGACATGTAGTTTCAAAGTTACTTATACAATCAAAAAAAAAAAAGGTTCTATATGGCACCAAAAATGATTCTTGGCTCGTAATCATAGAGGAACCTTTTTTAGTGCTATATAGCACCAATTTTGGTGCTTCAGTGGTTCTTCAGCGGTTCTTCAGAGGTGCTATAGAGCACCTTAGTCAAAGAACCGGTGAAGAACCTCTGAAGCACCAAAATTGGTGCTATGTAGCACTAAAAAAGGTTCCTCTATGATTTACGAGCCAATAACCATTTTTGGTGCCATATAGAACTTTTTTTTTTTTGAGTGTACCCAGACAGCAATATAGCGTCAGCCCAGATCAAGGCCAAACCTGTTACACGTTGAAATGTGCTCGATTTGGCCCGGATCTGGACCAACACCAGAGGCGTTTCTAGGATTTTCATTATAGGGGGGCTCAGCCCTCAATGAGGGTATGAAAAAAATGGTAAGACTTTAGTTTAGGGTCCACATCTCACTGTTAACTAGTAGCTTATTAGTATGCATATTAGGATATAGGCTGTTTTTTATAAAGCAAATATTAATGCCTTATTCTGTGTTACCATATTGTACATCCCTTAATCATACAATGTAGGCAGGTTTATAATCACTGAGATCTTAAATGTGAGGTAAGGGGGGTTCGGGGACATGCTCCCCCAAGAGCATTTTGATTTCCATGATCTATTATGTGCATTTTAAGATGTTCTGAACGCCAAAAATGAGATAACAATAGCTTGAAAACCATGTCAGTGGGCAGATATGACTGATTAAGTTTTTCCATTTTTGTCAGTGAAGACAGTAAAACATATGTTTAACTGATGTTTTTATGAATCATTTTTGTAGACATGTTAATTTACTGAAGGCTAACAGGAAAGCTAGGTAACTAAATTAATTCACGATATGCACACATTCATTATTAATCCTTATGCCTTATCTGATGAAACGGCTTTATTACATTATGAATCACATAGGCCTATTTCAAATCAAAATGGCGAAATTAGACAAAAGTTTATTAATTTGCCTGAATATTTTTGTCATTTGTTTAACATTTCTGACTTAAAGAAGCAGCTGTCAAATATGAAATGTTTAGTTTAGCCATATCTCACTTTCCATGTCCGCGGGTCGAAGCGACCCAAATTATGTGATATTCAGACACAGGAATGCAAATTTTAGCAGGCAAACCTGCCAAAAAAACACATATTTTACCCCACATAAGACCTTGTTTCCGGAGAACCCCCCCGAAAAGCTTTTGGGCTTGTTTTGAGTAGCAGTTGGGCGGGTTTTGATGTGAAAACTTGGCAACCCTGTCACGCACGCTGGAAGAAGTAGAAGTAGAAGAAGAAGATGAGTGTAAACGATCTTTCCCGGTGTTATAAAATAATTCAAGGATACATGGAGTACTTACCAACACCATCATCCTTTCTGAGAGGAATAGTAAAGATGAACGCATATACAAACAAGTTCCCCGTTTAGTGAACGAGTCGACCCAAGCGCCTTTGGTGACGTGACACCAAACACTGTAAAAAATTATTGTGATTTTAACGGTATTTTACTGTAAAAATGCTACGGTGAATAACAGTTAATTGGTTAACAGAAAGTATCCGTAGTATATACGATGAATAACTGTAATAGATCTAACCTTACATCTCATTTAATTTTACAGGAAAATACCGTTAAATTGACAGTTTTTGGAAGTGAAAAAGAACAAGTCATACACGAGTGAAAACCCGTAAATTGACATTCCCAGAATTCCTAGCGTGACACTTCGCATTTGATGTATTTTTATTGCAATAACTATGTTTCTTCTTTTTTTTATTAATCAGTTATGTACATTAGGGTTTTATGTTACATCTGATGTTGTTAAATTAATGTTTATTGCATTTTTTTTTATTTAAGTTTTACCATGATGGTGTTTAGTGTTTGTGTGAATGACACTGAGCTCTTCTATATATTAGTATTGTCCTCTTAAAAGCTGCTTGTGATGAGCTTTGATTCATCACGTGATTCTCATCTCCACTGTAATTGGTGGTTGTCTGTATATATCAAAGGTACATAACAGATATTAGTATTTCAATGGTAATTTAACATTATTTCAGTTAATGAAATATGTGTTGTTTTTACCGTAAATTGTTTACAGTGTAAAAATAATCATTACAATATAAACCTTTAAATTATATGGTGCTGTCCTAGCCTGACGTCGTCATACTCAATTCTAGTCAGAATATGAGTCTGATCTGCTCCGTTGGGCTGTGATTATGGGGCGTGTTTCAACCCAACCAGGAAAGACCTCAATTGGATAGACAACCAATCAGAGCAACGGAGCGACGCATAACGTTAGTTGTCAAATGTCAACAGAACTCAACTGCACTGTGTTGCCATGTCCGTGGGTTGAAGCGACCCCAATTATGTGATATACAGACCCAGGAATGCGATTTTTAGCTGCCAGCCCTGCCAAAATAACACATATTTTATCCCCCAAATGCCTTTTTTCCCAGAGAACCCCCCCGGAAAGCTATTGGGCTTGTTTTGGGCTAGTTTTGAGGAACGTTAGCAAATGGGCGGGTTTTGTTGTAAAAACTTGGCAACCCTGTCACGAACGCTGGAATAAGTAGCCTAACGTTAGAAGAAGAAGATGAGTGTAAACGATCTTTGCCGTTGTTGTAAAAAAATAATTTCAGGATACACAGAGTACTTACCAACACCATCAACATTTCTGAGAGAAATAGTAAAGGTGAATGCATAAACAAAAAAGTTCTCAGTTTAGGATTAGAACAAACTCAACCCAAGCGCCTTTGATGACGTGGATGATTACGTTACTGTTGATCATCTGTCCATCATCGTCTAAAGCCCGCCCTGACAATTTCATTGGTCCGAACAGTTTCTGTTCGGGCATAATTATTCCTCTACGGATCAAGTCCAGACCGAACTGCCCGAGTAAAAATGTTGTGGGCGGGGCTAAGTTCGGCTGGCATCCAGGCTAGTGCTGTCCCTAAAAACCTGCCGTATTTTTTACGGTAAAGTTCTGGCAACCACAGCTGCCGTTTTTTTACCGTAAATTTTACGGGGATTTTTTTTACAGTGTACTGTTGATCATCTGTCCATCATCGTATAAAGCCCACCCTGATGATCTGATTGGTCCGAACCGCTCTGGTTCCAGCATAGTTGCTCCACAACGGCTCAAGTCCAGACCGAACTTCCCCACCTCAAATGTTGTGGGCGGGGCTAAGTTCGGCTGGTATCCAGGCTACACCTTAGGTGTAATGCTAGCCTGACTCCGCCCTCCTACGTACTTCCGCTCAATTTTCATTTTCCTTCAGTACTCCATCTGGGATTGCGGTATAATCTTAGGTTTTCTCCGGTCAAATTTTAACCGGTCCAATCAGCGAACAGAGGGAGTGGCTGAGAACGATGACGTTAATTTCGTGCGCTAGTTTGAGAAGACATCCGTCACGACCAAACGTTAGTGATTGGTTATGGCAGATCCAGAGCGGCTCTGGGCAGATCCAATAGTTTTACACTTCAACAGAGTTCCCGCCTTCAGGGAAGTGAACGCTTGTCAATGGAGAGCGGCCAGACTCTCTGAACAAATTAAATGTGCGAGAGTCTGGTAGGACCAGGCTAGTGTAATGGCATTACCACATCAGATGTGCACTATTTTTCTAATAATTCAATGGCTCAGAGTCAATTATTCCGCTTTAATATTACGGGGCGGTTGGATGCTTGAATCTGATTGGTTGACGGATGTTCTAAGGTGTGGAATTATTTTCACGGCTAAAGTAGTTCCAGCAGGTTTTGACAGCTCCATATCACTTCACCAAATGATTTCAGTGATTTCAAAGCTCCTTACAGACTACAACAGCAATTCACAGTTCACAGTTCACTCAAAAAAATTATTTATGATGCTGTTCACTTTATTTAAGCAATTCATCTTGATTTAACACCATTATATTAGGTTTCTGGTTCAAATGTAATTGATTCATGTTAAACTGATTTAAAACCGTTACTCTTTGACATAACTTGATGTTTTCATTTTGAAATAACATGTTTCGATCAAGTAACCCAAAGAAATAAGACTTTCACTTCCCATCATGCTTTGCAAAGGGGCTGAATTCGGAGAGTAAATGTTTAAATAAAGGGCAATTTGATCAATTTTTAACAAGATGAGAAAATTGAGAGACTTTTTAAAGCTTAATGTTTTATGTTGGTATTTAAAAGTTTGTGTTATGTTAGCATTTTTGGAGGTTACCATTGTGGTGAAGTGTAGAGCATGTGCTTGGGGTGAGGAGCTGCTAATAACTATTAAATTTGTTCTAATAATAAATAAAAAAATACTCTGGGCATGCCATGAATGTAACAAAACCATCTTCTGACTAGCCAATAAAATCTTGTATGAGGTTTTATAAATGCACTCAAAAGCTATTCTTTGAAGTAATGTAGTTAAATCATGGCAAGTATTTCCATGTGATTAAATGGCTTTCTTTCAGCATTAAGCACTTTTGTTAGGCTAACTTAAATAAATTGGTTGGTCCAAAACATTGCAAATTAGTTGGGCTGACACTATTAAATGAAGCTGTGCCTAACCATAGTAACTAAGTTGAATCAACCTTAATAAATTAAGTTGACCCAACGTAAGTACATTAAATTTGAATAACAGAATTGCATAATGCTGAAATAAAGCAAGTTAATCATGTGGAAATACTTTCCATGTTTTTTTTTGTTCATTCAAAGAGTTATTTTTTTGAGTGTTCACCAATCACAGTTAGTCTTATTGTGTAAATCTGGTGTTGTTGATTTACCGCGAGTGCCATGTTTTACCGCCTGAAATGATCTAGCATAGCGCCGAGCCAACGCACAGAGTAGCATTATAACATTTAACACACTCAAATGTGTGTGATATGATAAAACAGCGCTGTGTTACCACACACACACATGAGCAGAAGAAGCAGAAGCGCTCCTCTGTGGCAGAATAAAAGCTCCGCCCAATCAAGTCATCAAGACACGCCTTTGTTTTGAATAAGAGACCTCTAGCGGTGAAAAATTACATACTGTGCCTTTAAGGGAATAAATAATAATTCCAGTGTTTGTGAAGTAATCAACTTAAACTTGCAAACAACACATTCCCTCTTATTCTAATATGTCAAAAATGCAAGACTGTTGTGCATTGCATTCTAAAGTTGCATGTTTTGTCCTTACGACACCGTACTGGTTCCCTCATTTCCTCAGTTAGGAAATACTTGAATCATGAGAGTGAAATTTCATTTGAAAAGTTGAGTTGTGTGCATCACTGGATATTACTGTCGGTCGCTGAACATTTGTCAGATATTGATCAATTGAGTACAATTATTAAAGAGCAGAATTTTGAATTGGTGGAATCTTACAAGTATTTGGGGTGTGTGATTGATAATAAGTTGAATTTCAATTCCAATGTGGAGATGATTTGTAAAAAGGGACAGCAATGCCTGTTTTGTTTATGGAAATTGTCTATGTTTAATATTGACAGGTCGTTGATGACCTTGTTTTATAAGTCTTACATTGAGTCAGTTATAACTTTCTCTTTATTATGCTGGTATGGCGGTCTTAGTGTCAAAGCCAAGAATGCGGTGGTAAAAATAGTCAATACCAGTAATAAAATTATAGGAACTCATCAGAGCCACTCTACTGACTTGTATAATCGGGTCGTAAGGAAAGCCCAATCCATTTGAATGAATTCCTCCCATCCCCTACAGTTTGAATTACATTTTCTACCTTTGGGACTTTAGATTCCCGAGATTTAGATACCCCACTGTTAGAAGCAACAGGTATAAACATTTGTTTATTCCTACTGCGGTTTCTTTGTTAAATTCGGGAATGGGAGGAGTTGTGGGAAGTAGGTAGACTTTTGGGCTGCTGCGGTCTTTCATTGTGTTGTTTTTTAGATATTTTTAATGTCTGTAAACTGTTTTTATGCATGTATGTTGGTCTTGTTGCAAAACAAATTGCCCTTCGGGGGACATAAACGAATAAAGTGAAGTGAAGTGAAGTGAAGTTAAGATATTAAAGCTGCACTATGTACATTTTTTTCATTAAAATATCCAAAAACCACTAGGGCAGTGTTATATATTTTGTTCAGTTGAGTACTTACAATATCCCAAATGTTTCCAACTTTTTGTAAATAGTGAGAAAATTGTGATTTTAACACAGAGGAACGTGTGAGGGAGTCACCGTCACACTGCAAAAAATGTGTTTCTTACTTAGTATTTTTATCTTGTTTTCAGTCCAAATACACTCAAAAAAATAACTCTTTGAATGAACATAAAAAAATCATGGAAAGTATTTCCACATGATTAACTTGCTTTATTTCAGCGTTATGCAATTCTGTTATTCCAATTTAATGTACTTATGTTGATTCAACTTATTTACTATGGTTAGGCACAGCTTAATTTAATAGTGTCAGCCCAACTAATTTGCAATGTTTTGGACCAACTAATTTATTTAAGTTAGCCTAACAAAAGTGCTTAATGCTGAAAGAAAGCCATTTAATCACATAGAAATCCTTTCCATGATTTAATTACATTAATTCAAAGAATAGCTTTTGAGTGCATTTACATTACCTTTTACAAGATTTTATTGGCTAGCCAGAAAAGGGTTTTGTTACATTTGTTGGCATGCCCAAAGTAGTTTTTTATTATTAAAACAACATTAACAGTTATTAATAGCTCCTCACCCCAAGCACATGCTCTACACTTCACCACAATGGTAACCTCGAAAAAACACTAACATAACACAAACTTTTAAATACCAACATAACAAAACATTAAGCATTAAATAGTCTCTCAATTTTCTCATCTTGTTAAAAATGCATCAAGTTGCACTTTATTTAAACATTTACTCTCCGAATTCAGCCCCTTTGCAAAGCATGATGGGAAGTGAAAGTATTATTTCTTTGGGTTACTTAATTGAAACATGTTATTTCAAAATGAAAACATCAAGTTATGTCAAAGAGTAACGGTTTTAAATTAGTTTAACATGAATCAATTACATTTGAACCAGAAACCTAATTTAATGGTTAAATCAAGATGAATTGCTTGAATAAAGTGAAAAGCATCATAAATAATTTTTTTGAGTGTATCTAAAAAAGTTTTTGTCTTGTTTTGGGGGAAAATAACTCTGAAAAAGGGAGTTTTTGCTTAAAATCAGCAAAATTATCTTGTTTTCTGTTTGAATTAAGATTATTTTGCTTACCCCATTGGCAGATTGTTTTGCTTATTTTAAGCAAAAACTCCCTTAATTTTGAGTTATTTTCCCCCAAAACAAGACAAAAACTTTTTCTTGTCTAGTAAATGCTTCTTAATGTAAGATTTTTTTTAGATATTTGGACTGAAAACAAGACAAAAATACTAAGTAAGAAAAGCATTTTTTGCAGTGCTTAAATACACTTTTTTAGTTACTGTCCACTTCTGGGCCCAGTCAAACAGCATTGAGTTTACTCAAAAATTGCTGATATCTGTCTCTTATGAGTAATTGCGCCCTGCTTCAGACCACAGTCATGTTAAAAAGCATGAATCATTCACTCATCCATAAACATTATTAGGTGTGATTCCACGCTCATTCAATCTACAGCTTTGTTAATGTTTTGAAGAGGTTAGCTAGCAGCGAAAAAATACATAGTGTAGCTTTAAATGTTTAATGTGTACATCTTACCACACACTCTTCCACTGCTAAAACTAAAGCGTGGCGCTGAATTCGCACTCGTCTTCAGTGAACAGTAAGCCCCGCCTCCTTTGATTTGATTGGCCTTTTCTAATTACTGGGGGATTGACCATCTCAATGCCCGCGGAGGTTACGGCCCTGCTTCAAGTGTCTTGATGCACAGCATCATTTCAGTTCATGCTCAGAAACGTATCCCGAGAGCCTGCCGGATCCAGCTCTGTCCAGTCTGATGTCCACCCACCACACTGCAGTGGACTTCACTGAGGACGAACCGCTTCCTCTTCCAGCCGGAGAGACGCCCACATCATAAAGCACACACTGACCAATGAGACACTGAACAACATTACACTTCCGACTAACTTATAATAAAACACTCACATTTGTTACATAATTTTCTCAGTTAAATGTATGGTTTGATTCAAAGTGTAAATGTTGATTTAACATTAAAACTATATGTTTTCCCAAAGACGCTTCAATTCCCAGTGAAGGAACTGATCAAAAGTGTATTCTTTGGATAAAAAAAGCGTCTGCCAAATGCATAAATGTAGAAAAAAATATTATTTTAATATTATAAAGACCAAATACACTCACCTAAAGGATTATTAGGAACACCATACTAATATATTTGACCCCCTTTCGCCTTCAGAACTGCCTTAATTCTACGTGCATTTAAACGATGCCCAATTGGCACTAAGGGGCCTAAAGTGTGCCAAGAAAACATCCCCCACACCATTACACCACCACCACCAGCCTGCACAGTGGTAACAAGGCATGATGGATCCATGTTCTCATTCTGTTTACGCCAAATTCTGACTCTACCATCTGAATGTCTCAACAGAAATCCAGACTCATCAGACCAGGCAACATTTTTCCAGTCTTCAACTGTCCAATTTTGGTGAGCTTGTGCAAATTGTCGCCTCTTTTTCCTATTTGTAGTGGAGATGAGTGGTACCCGGTGGGGTCTTCTGCTGTTGTAGCCCATCCGCCTCAAGGTTGTGTGTGTTGTGGCTTCACAAATGCTTTGCTGCAGACCTCGGTTGTAACGAGTGGTTATTTCAGTCAAAGTTGCTCTTCTATCAGCTTGAATCAGTCGGCCCATTCTCCTCTGACCTCTAGCATCAACAAGGCATTTTCTCCCACAGGACTGCCGCATACTGGATGTTTTTCCCTTTTCACACCATTCTTTGTAAACCCTAGAAATGGTTGTGCGTGAAAATCCCAGTAACTGAGCAGATTGTGAAATACTCAGACCGGCCCGTCCGGCACCAACAACCATGCCACACTCAAAATTGCTTAAATCACCTTTCTTTCCCATTCTGACATTCAGTTTGGAGTTCAGGAGATTGTCTTGACCAGGACCACAGCCCTAAATGCATTGAAGCAACTGCCATGTGATTGGTTGATTAGATAATTGCATTAATGAGAAATTGAACAGGTGTTCCTAATAATCCTTTAGGTGAGTGTACTTAATCAATATATTTTTTGTTACTTGATCTATAGGTAAACTTTTTACAACTTGATTTAACCATAAACCAAAGCTAAATTAGCTATACTACAAAAGCAGAATTTTCACTTAAAATAAAAATAAAACATTTTGTTAGTCAATTTAGTTATTTACTATACATAAAGACAACTTTGAAAGACCCTGAAAGAATATGCATACTAATTTACAATTAGACCAACATAAAAATGCATTTCTAATAAATGGCATTATGTTTTTTATTTAATATTTTGTATTTTTTAAGTGATTTTATGGTACTAAATTATATTTATGGAATAGTTATGATCCATTAATCACTTTTTGTACACAGATTGAAGTTTAAAGAAAACATCTCGGTTACGTATGTAACCCTCGTTCCCTGAGGAGGGAACGGAGACGTACGTTAGTGACTAACGAATGGGGGTTTCGCTTAGAAGCCAATCATCTTCGAGTATTCAACAGCGCCCAATGGCAGTGCCAATGCCATGGGCATGCGGAATTTGCATGCGTAACTCCGCCCCACCTCGTGGGTATATAAGGAAGTACGCTGGCAACATCGCATTATGTTACTGCTGCAGGAGCCAAGACTGAACTCCGCGTTCCAGGCAGCACAGCTGACGTGGCAAAGGAAACGTACGTCTCCGTTCCCTCCTCAGGGAACGAGGGTTACATACGTAACCGAGACGTTCCCTTTCGTTCAGTCACTACGACGTACGTTAGTGACTAACGAATGGGGGTTCCAATACAACAACGCCACTCAGCTGTCATCCAGTGCCCTGCGTAAGTGTGAGATCCCGCCACTTAAGGCCGTAGGACTCCCACTTATCACAGGATTACCAAGGTACACTGGGAAGCATATCCCAGTGAGGGAATGCCAAGATGCCTACCGTAGGGAGGACTTAGAATACACATATGACCCGCTGAGGGCTGCATATGGAAGATCACTAGGGTACCAGCCGAAGGTGGATTTTTAACCCTAGGGGTGGCAGGGACTTGCCAAGGGAAAGACACCTGCTCGCTGAGGAGGCTTACGGTGGAAATACTCGTGTGGGGGTCGCCGGAGGGGAACCATGCACACGGAGCACCTGGCCGGACATGAGGGTCTGGGCTCGAAAGGGCAGACTGAACTGATGTCGGCGTAAGCAGTGCTGGAGGAGCTCAGGGCTCTCGGGGAGCTCACCTGAGGGAAAATATCGCACGTATCCAGTCCTTGGAGTGGAATGGCGAGCAAGCGAAGACACCTGAGCCTGGCCCATTACCGGCCACCCGTAGGGGCGAGTACATAGTTGGACACTGGCTCCACTCGGAGATTGTAGAATCTGGCGAATGTGTTGGGTGTCGCCCAGCCTGCAGCTCTGCAGATGTCTGTTAGCGAGGCGCCATGCGCTAGAGCCCAAGAGGAGGCCACACTCCGGGTGGAGTGTGCCCTCACACCAAGGGGACATGGTCGACCTTGCTGCTGGTAAGCCAAAACAATGGTGTCCACTATCCAGTGAGACAACCTCTGCTTTGAGAGAGCACTTCCCTTCCGCTCTCCACCATAACAGACAAAGAGCTGGTCTGAGGTCCTGAAACATCGCGTACTGTCTACATAGGCGCAGAGAGCGCGTACTGGACAGAGCAATGCCAAGGCTGGGTCTGCCTCCTCCAAAGGCAGCGCTTGCAGGTTCACCACCTGATCTCGGAACGGAGTGGTGGGAACCTTGGGCTCAACCCGAACTCAAGGCACGCTTCGTCAACCGAAAATGCTTGCAGGTCCCCGACCCTCTTAAGCGAGGCCAATGCGGTGAGCAGAGCCGTCTTCATAGACAAGAACTTAATCTCAGCCGACCGCAAAGTCTCAAAGGGAGGCCTCTGCAGAGCACTTAAGACTATTGAGAGGTCCCAAGAGGGAACGAGAGGAGAGCGAGGAGGATTCAGTCTCCTCGCCCCCCTCAGGAACCTGATGATCAGGTCGTGCTGACTTACCTTTTGGTCTCCCAGGAGATCGTGGTAGGCAGATATTGCGGCCACATACACTTTAAGGGTGGAGGGAGACAGCCTTCGCTCCACCCCCTCCTGGAGAAACGATAGCACGGACCCGATCGGGCATTTCCAGGGGTCTTCTTGGCGGGAAGAACACCATGTGACGAAGAGGTTCCACTTCAACGCATAGAGACGTCGCGTAGACTCAGCTCTAGCGGAAGTGATGGTAGCGACCACCGCAGGTGGAAGGCTACTCAAACCTGCCGCGTCCCGTCCAGAAGCCACACGTGGAGCTTCCAGAGCGCTGGACGCGGGTGCCAAAAGGTGCCCCGTCTCTGAGTGAGGAGGTCCGGTCTCAGAGGAATAGGCCAGGGAGGGGCTGTCGCAAGGACTAGAAGTTCTGGGAACCAGGTCTGGCCGTGCCAATACGGGGCGACCAACATGACCTGCTCCTTGTCCTCCCTGATCTTGCACAGTACCCGTGCAAGAAGGCTCACTGGGGGAAACGCATACTTGCGTAGCCCTGACGGCCAGCTTTGCGCCAGTGCATCCGTGCCAAGGGTGCCCTTGGTCAGGGAATAATACAGGGAGCAATGGGAAGAGTCCTGGGAGGCAAACAGATCTACCTGTGCGTCGCCGAACCGTTCCCATATCAGCTGGACCGTCTGGGGGTGGAGTCTCCACTCTCCGGGGAGAGGCTGAATCCGTGAGAGCTCGTCGGCTGCACAGTTCAGGTCTCCGGGGATGTGGACAGCACGAAGGGACCTCAGGCGCTTCTGACTCCACAAAACGAGATGGCGGGCGAGTTGAGACATACGGCGGGAGCGTAGACCGCCCTGGTGGTTGATGTACGCTACTATGGCCGTGTTGTCTGTCCTGACTAGTACATGTTGACCCCTCAGCAACGCTCGGAAGCGGTGCAGGGCGAACCGTACTGCCAGTAACTCGAGGCAATTGACATGCAGGAGGCGCTGGGGTCCTGTCCAGGAGCCCGCGGCTGCTTGTCCATTGCACATGGCACCCCAGCCCGTGGATGATGCATCTGTTGTCACAACAACATGCCTGGAAACTCGTTCTAAGGACACTCCGGTCCGTAGAAAACTGAGGTTCGACCACGGGGTGAGAGTCTGTAAGCAGGCCCGAGTCACTTGTACCCGGAGCGTGCCAGACCGCCATGCCCATCTTGGGACTCGATCGCGTAGCCAGTGCTGAAGCGGTCTCATATGAAGCAATCCGAGCGGCGTCACCGCGGCTGCAGATGCCATATGCCCCAGGAGCCTCTGAAATAGTTTCAGTGGGACCGCACTCTTGCCCTCGATTTGACGGAGGGAAGTCAGCAGAGACTGCGCGCGCTCGCTCGAAAGCTGCGTGCACATGGCGACCGAGTCGATATCCATACCGAGAAAAGAGATCCTCTGCGCGGGGCAAAGTTTGCTCTTCTCCCAGTTGACCCGAAGGCCCAGACGGGCTAGGTGATGGAGCACCAAATCTCTGTGTCCGCAAACCTGCTCTCGAGAGTGACCCAGTATGAGCCAGTCGTCGAGGTAATTCAGGATGCGAACCCCGTGCTGCCGAAGGGGCGCAAGGGCTGCCTCGGCAATCTTCGTAAAGATGCGAGGGGACAGAGATAGCCCGAATGGAAGGACTGCGTACTGATATGCCCGCCCCTCGAAAGCAAACCGTAGGAACGGTCTGTGTCGAGGTAGAATGGAGACATGGAAGTAGGCGTCCTTCAGGTCGATCGCTGCAAACCAATCGTGTGGACGAACGCATTCGAAAAGGCGTTTCGCTGTCAACATCTTGAATGGAAACCGGTGAAGGTAACGGTTCAAGACGCGCAGGTCCAGGATCGGTCGTAACCCACCGGTCTTTTTGGGTACAATGAAGTACGGGCTGTAAAACCCGTAATTCATCTCGGCTGGAGGGACAGGTTCGATCGCACCCTTCGCCAGTAGGGTGGCAATCTCCGCTCGCATGACGGGGGCGTTGGCCCCGATCATGGTGGAACGGACTCCCCGGAAGCAGGGAGGAACCTGCGCGAACTGAATCGCGTAGCCGCGCCTGATGGTCCGCTCGACCCAGCGGGACAGCCCTGGAAGCTGAAGCCAGACTCCCAGAAACTGTGCCAACGGGGTCGTTATGAATCAGTGAGTCAATTCATGATTCGGATCGCGTGTCAAACCGCCAAACTGCTGAATCGACTCACTGATTCATAACGCTTCGAAGCTTCATGATGCCGTGTTTTGAAATCGTCATCACTATATAAGTCGTTATTTAGGGGGGTTTTTTCGCACAAAAACTATTCTCGTCACTTCATAAAGTTATTGTACACCACTGTAGTGAGATGGACTTTGTAACGACGTCTTTAGTGCCTTTTAAGGGTCTTGAGAGTGTAAAGTGCATTGAGCCAATGTAGGCCTTTCAGAGCCATCAGATTTACACTTGTTTTTTACACTTACACAACTTGTTTCGATGTTTTAGAAATATATATATTTCACATACAATTAAAAAATAGTACTTTTGTGCATTTTTCATAATCATAAACTTAAATTTCTAGAATTTTTTTTACCATAAAATCCTCTAAAAATACATAATCTTAAAATTAAAAAAACATTCTCGAATTAAAATATAGTCCATTTATTTCATTTAAAAAATATATATATAATTCTGGTCATTTTTGACCACCACGTGAGCAGCATCGGAGGGTTAAAGTTGAATATAAACCATATTATTTTTATACATTAAATGTATATTTGTTTGCCAATGCGTTCCAAACGGATTCATTACGGTCCTGTTTACAGCTGGTGTTGATGCGTTTGGTGGATCGGATCATTATTAGACGAGGGAGACACATTCCCATTCACTCCTGGTGTTTTAATCCGTCTCTTTTGTCCACGTTCAGCCACTTGTGTCCTGATTTCTTCGGTCTATGGGCGGGTGTTTTTCAGATCTTTAGATCTAATGGATGAAATAAGCTCATGTAATTTCACACGAGCGGAGACGCCGGAGAAACACACGGAGAGCATCAGCTTTAGTTTCTGCTCTGACAGACTCAAGAGCAGCCGAACGCTGTGAGTGTGTGTTAGACATCAGGAATGGAGAGAGAACATTGAGCTTGGGACGTTTCTCATCTTCAAACCAAACTTGAGTCTCCAGCCCAGAGTTTAAATCCCGTCTGGCTAGCGCGCATCCCATAATGTTTAGCATTACACTCAAATAATTATTTTATGATGCTGTTCACTTTATTTAAGCAATTCATCTTGATTTAACACAATTATATCAGGTTTCTGGTTCAAATGTAATTGATTCATGTTAAACTGACTTAAAACCGTTACTCTTTGACATAACTTGATGTTTTTATTTTGAAATAACATGTTTCAATTAAGTAACCCAAAGAAATAATACTTTCACTTCCCATCATGCTTTGCAAAGGGGCTGAATTCGGAGAGTAAATGTTTAAATAAAGTGATGCGTTTTTAACAAGATGAGAAAATGGAGAGACTTTTTTAATGCTTTATCTTTTGTTGGTATTTAAAAGTTTGTGTTATGTTAGTGTATTTGGAGGTTACCATTATGGTGAAGTGTAGAGCATGTGCTTGGGCTGAGGACCTGCTAATAACATTTAAAGTTGTTTTAATAATAAAAAACGACTACTTTGGGCATGACATGAATGTAACAAAACCATCTGGCTAGCCAATAAGACCTTGTAAAAGGTTTTGTAAATGTTGTAAAAAATAGTATTTCACTAAATAAAAAATAATCAATTAAACTGGATTACTTGTTTTGGTTTGTTTTTTATATTAATTTTAGAATAATTAAATTGAATAGTTTTGGACAAAATTAAGAACACTGAAAAAACAGGAAAACACATGTTGTCCAATTTACTTAATCGTATTATTTGTGATCTACGCAACAAATTTGTGTTTCTCACATGATTTCATTGCTTTCGATGAATGTAATTCTCTAAAATGCGCAATCTACAAGATTAAATTATTTGGGGTGAATGTGAACCAATTAAGTACTCGAAAATTATCTTTTGCTGAAACTGTAGTTCCCAGCATGCTTTGCTTGGGACTTGACGACTAGAGTAAAATTGTTGAAATTAAGTGTTATTTTATGTGTTTTTGAGCAAAATGAGAAAAAGGGGGAGACTTTATATTGTTTATTAGTGTTTAATGTTTAATTAAGGTGGAATTATTCGAACCATTTAAATTACACTGGGTTACCGTAGTGGAGAAGAGCGGAGCGATTGCTTAGCACATGTCATTAAAGAGCATTTCACACTTAGAACATATATGATGTGCTATTGCTGGCAAATATAATGAAAGCTACTGGGTACTGCATTATAGATCAGTAAAGTGACTTTAAAGTGAGTAAAGTGAGCCCCTGTGTGCACCACTGTTGTTAGGGAGCCATATTAAAATCAGTGAGACTACTTAATTCGGTTACTTAAAAATTACTTAATTCCATTATGTTGAAATTATGTTTGTTTAACTTAATTGATTCATGTGGAACCGATGTACATGATTAAATCATGTAATTCCAACATACCATTTTTTTCAGTGAATGTTAACCTGATTTAACTAAATGGCATTGAATTAACCTTACGTAAAAAACTTAAGTTTACTGAAATAAACTATTTTAATTAAATTCAACATAACCCAATTACGTGGAACCTGTTGACATAAAAAAATTAAGTAAAACTCGCGTATCATTTTTTTGAGTGTAGGTCAGTGGGAGGAGAGTAGGGCGTCTTTTAGAGGCTGTTTTGACCACATGAGCGTTTACATACGAGAGCAATGTGTGTTTAACTCCCTCTGGAAGTGGACGAAAGTGGACAAGCTCAAAGCTATAATTGTCACAAATGACACATGTGCACCAACAAACCTTGCATTCACTGTAAAATATAATTAGTTGACTTAGAAAAAGTGAGGAAACCGATTGCCTTAAAATTTTCAAGTAAAGCAGAGTATTATTTTTTTGTCGGCTAAACTTAACAAAATTTGTACAGAAAACTTGTTAATGAAGTATACTTAACTCAAAATTATTAGTTATGTTAACTTGTTATTAGTGCTCACATTACTAGGAAAATATTAGAAAACCGATTGCCTTAAAATTCTCAAGTAAGCTGAACTTAAAAAAATACGTGAAGACAAAAAGCAACAACTGAACTCCATTCAACACTTATTTATTACTTATCAATAGTCTAAAGGTACTAAAAACAATTAAGTAAGCATTACTTAATCGCATATAGCTGTTCTTACTTAAACCGTTTAAGTTTTGTCAACTTAATTCTATCTGGGATCTGAGGAAGTGTACTCCGAGAGTCCATTGTGGCGTAAATTAATTAATTGCTTCGTTTTACTATTTTTAGCTTTATTTTACTATTTGTCTTTTGTCAGTATAACCTGAATAATGACAGCAAGTAAAATAGTAAAGGTCGTATTAATAATAAAAAAAATTTTTTTAAAAATCCTTGTTACCATTGTTGTGTTTTGCATGCTGGATGTTCAAGTCTGTGTGCGACACACTCAAGCATGGTCAAATGATATTGTGACAAATATAGAGGGATTATATCAACTCAATTAAAAGGTTATGCCATAAATATTAGCAAAAATAATATTAAAAGATCATTATTTGACATTAAATATAGTTATGTTCTACATCATTAATTGACAAATATAATTATATATATATATATATATATTTAGTACTTCCCTTCTTTTGAAATCATACAACTATGATTTCTTGTTGCATTGCTGCATTAATAGGAAGTTAATTATTATAATATGAATGAAGTTCCAAGTGTCCAACCAAAGGGAACACTGATCACAATTATGGCGAGAGGAAGTGGAGGAAATGAGTGATGATAAGTCAATACAAAATAATACAAAATTGCACCACCTCAAACACACTTTGCCCGTCCGCCTGCTTGTTTTTTTGCTTTGGCAAAATGTTACTCAAACCAGTCAAGTAATGTTTACTTGAGTTTTCTAAGTAACGAAGGCATAGCATGCAAATAGTTCAGATTACTTAATTGTTTGAAGTAAGTTCAACAAATTATTGGACATTAAGTAAAGTTTACTAAAAAAGTCTTAACTGTTGGATTGTACAGTGTTTAGATCTTGCAGAAGATGATCTCCTCTTTGAATGATTATATAAATCAAATTGATTGAGCCTATTCCCAAACATCGAGTAAAACCCCCCGGTCCGAGCTCGGATTGCCACAACCGTACATCACCATGAAGTTTTACGATCAAATGCACTTGTTGTTATGCAACAGAGTTGTGTAATCCGGAATGATTATATATTTCACACCTCTTCAAACATGCACTCACACCACCTCTGTTGTTGAAATGTGGAAAATGCAGAACAATGGACGGTTTCGCAGTCTTCCTGAAAATGGGTGGAACAGACTTGCACTGCAATGCTGCACATCTGTCTCATCCAGCGTTCGCGCTTAACCTTACATAACATCATTCTTAATATCAATTATGAAAGCGCCGTTTCTGTGGGGTTATTACATCTGATTAATCAGAGTAATTACCAATGCATAGTGGATTTTAGTGCAGATTTGACAGTACAGTGTGACCATCAGCTGAGGATCGATGCTGGCTCTGTGTTTTTGACAAGCAGCGTCTCTGAGGATTTGGTGTTTATGTAATATCTCTCTCTCTCTCTCTCTCTCTCTCTCTCTCTCTCTCTCTCTCTCTCTATCTTCACGCAGCATTCAACGAACTTGAACTCGGGGAGGAAGCAAGCAGCCCACTTCCTATCGTCATGGCAACAGCATGTGAATGCGTTGAGCCAGAGAGAGAGAGAGAGACGGCGATCGAGTGGGAACGGCATCAGAAGGCACGGCTCGGTCTCCGAGGCGAGCGAAAGGTAAGGCGAAGGGGAGAATATGGGATGTTTTCGAGAGACGGCTGGGTTTGGTCATCCTCACATCTCCTTTTTTCTGCATTTAAAGGTTGGATGGTCGATCTCGTGCCTTTGTGTGTGACGTTTTGTTCGTCATCTGCGGCAAAGCTGTGCATTTTGATAGAGTGACCTCTGACTTTGGCCGTGCGATGCCAGTCGCAGTTCATTTTCGTAGGGTTTTATTTTCGCGTGTTTATTCTAGCTGGGCGACTTGCATCAATATGGTTACATTTTCACAATCCTCCACAGATCTCTTTATGGTAATGGCGCTCATGACAACTTTAATGCGAGTAATGCTGCGTATCATCAACACAGAGCGACAGGTTGTCTGGGTTTGAGATCCCGGCCATGGAAAAGCAGGTGTAAACATGTGGCATCATCTTCAGAGCGAGTGTTCAGTTGGCTCCACAAGTCTCATTTTTCATCATAAGCGCTGGGATAGGCTTCGTTTTCTTATGGCGTTTGAGCATCCTCACACACACTGTATCTGAGAGGTTTTATATTTTACTATGTTTTTAGCATTGGTTATATAATGGACGCTGGCGTATGGTGGGTTTGGCTGTCTGAGATACTTGGAATAAATTACACGAGTAAATCGACTTTTTTTATGTTTTGAATAAATCATGAGTCATTCCAGCGAGTGCAGATATTCTGTTTTTGTTATTTTTCCAGCAATGA
The DNA here is from genome assembly GCA_033150135.1 of Gobio occitaniae. NCBI lineage: Eukaryota > Metazoa > Chordata > Actinopteri > Cypriniformes > Gobionidae > Gobio > Gobio occitaniae. The sequence continues at coordinate 285,290 of JARQWZ010001240.1, forward strand.
CGTGTCACATGACATCATCACTCCATTAATTTTATATTAACCCTTCAACTGTCACACCTCCTTTTTTGAGCACGGGCATGGAAATGCACTAGATGGTTGCGATTCGTGAATTCTTCCGGGTTGACAACGCTGAAGGGATAGCACTTCAAAAAGGAAAGAGTAAAAAAAAGTTATAGAAGTTTGTAAAGCAAATGTACTGTACTAAACATTTTTTTATTTTATACAAAAAATATATATTTTAGAAAATATTTTTTCTTTTGAAAATGCTGTAAAATCTGTGGAAGCTTGTTTCCGTCTCGGAATAAAACTATTTAAAAGATATTATTATCAGGCAATTCGGACTTTTTATCTAATTTCTGACTTTTTTTCTTGCAATTGTGAGTTTACATCTTGCAAATCTGACTATATGATGATATAATGCACTGCAAAAAATGATTTTCTTTTTTAGTATTTTTGTCTTGTTTCCAGTCGAAATATCAAAAAAATCTTATATCAAGATGGTTTTACTAGATAAGTGGAATGAAAAATGTAAAAAAGGTGAAAGTGAAGTGAGATTTTGCTTAAAACATACAAAAATATCTGCCAATGGGGTAAGAAATGTTTTGTTGTTGTTGTTGTTTGGGACAGAAACCAGATTTCAAACAGAAACAAGATTATTTTTTCTTTTTCTTATCCCATTGGCAGATAATTTGGCTTGTTTTAAGCAAAAACTCGCTTCATTTTGATTTGATTTTCCGGAAAACATTTCTTATGTCGTTTCCCTTATTTAGTAAAAGCATCTTGATTTAAGAATTTTTAGATATTGGGACTGGAAACGAGACAAAAACACTAAATAGGAAAAGCATTTTTTTGCAGTGTGCAAGAAAAAAAAAACGTATTCCCTTCAGAATTGGATTTAGTAACTCGCAATTGTGAGTTTATATGACGCAATTCTGAAAAAAAGTCATATTTACAATATGTAAACTCACAATTGTCAGAATTGTGAGATTAAAATTCGCAATTACCTTTTTCATTTTTTATTCAGTGGTGGAAACGAGCTTCCATAAAAAGTCATATGTCTAATCAAGTTGCGTTCCAAATTTGAAGTTAATATCACAAAAATTGACGTTTCTATGAGATTTTGTTTAGGCGCTATACCAAAAATAGCCACCGGTGTCACCCACATTCCATCAAAACTTTTTTACGCGTTCTCCTGTCACAAATTAATACATTTCTGTCACAATATCACTTCTATCACCAAATATGGAACCTTGAGTCTCAGACCTTTCCAACGATATGTTTTGCGAAGATTAGAAAAAGTTAATTAGAAAATAGTGTAGTAAATTGTGTAATATGAAACATGACACCGCCCACTAGGAATGTTTCCATGGAAACGCAACGTCCGATTTCAAACTGCTTTTAACAGGACGAATGCTAAGGTTGTGAGCTTTCGAATGATACCTAATTTATGATAATTAATAAAATATGTGATAGGGGGAAAAGGCAGTTAAGGGGTGAATAATGAAGATGTTCATTTCGTCCAAGGCCCTTGGGAAGCACAAGGAGAAGAATTCACAAGATCACTTTGATAGCTAGAAATGTCTCTTTTTCTCTTATTAACAACTTTCAGAGAAGATAACCACAAAGACCAAACTGTTTCAGATCACTTTTGTCAAGATGATATAGTAACCTTACTTTCAATAAAATGACATTCCCACACTCTCAGAAAAAAAGGTACAAAAGCAGTCATTGGGAGAGTAGGCTACCCTTTCAAAAGGTACTAATATGTACAGTTTTGGTAGCAATATGTACCTTTGAGGTACTAATATGCACTCTTCAGGTACAATGGTGTATCTTTTGAAAGGGTGACAGCTTTTGTAACTTTTTTTTCTGAGAGTGTACAGTATGTAACTACTAACTTTGGTGTAAATTATCAAAGCATCTCATTTTGAAAAGCGTTCAGTTGTCTTTCGCCACTCTTCTGAGAGCCATAAACGCGTGTGTAAATACAGTGGAGATTTCTCTTGAGTCGCTATATGGATGAACAGGTAACTGTTGCCATGGCAAACACCCACTCATGTGCCAAACAAAGACTGAGATGGGCAGATTTTCCCTTCCACAGTTTTTAGTCCGCTCTGTTTAGAGCATTTGGACAGTGATGTCACCCAGTGATATTTTTAGTGGGAAAGAGATTCAGCCAACATCACAGCCCTGCATTGAATTCTTCTTTCTCTTTCCCTGTGCAGGTTGTGTGTTTTCAAGAATAGCTTGAAGGAGCCGATGGATTATCTCACGAGAAAGTACTGAAATCGAAGATGGAAAACACAACCCTGGTTTGTGCCGCCCAGGGCTGGTGCGGCCCAAACGTTTCCACCTTTTCCGCCGAGTGGGATGATAGCGTGAACTCCTTTCTGATGGCACCTGACGTGATCAAACCCCCTCCACAGTTCCAGGATCCAGAGGAGCCGAGCCAGGCATCACCCACCAACTCGAGACGAGATAAAGACGGCGTGAGCTCCCTGAGGAAAGAGCGTAGGAGTAGGCCAACCAGTAACATAGAGCTCCACAGGCGCTCCTTGTCGCTTTCCACCGCCGCCAATTCCAACCCAGGTGTGGCCCGACGCCGGTGCGAAAGCTACGCGCTTTCATATCCCAGCAGCAGCTCGGAGGACAGTGGGAGCGACAGCACCTCTGCGCGGAGGGGAGATCGACTTCCAGATGCGGTACCACGGTCCAGATCCCGGAGCATTGTCCTCAAGAAGGCCAAAAGGAAACCAGCTCCACCTGTACGAACGGTGTCCCTGCAAAGGCTCGCAGCGGAACACAAGAAACAGGGATTTCACCTCTTAAAAGTCGGCCAAAGCATCAAGATACTGCCAGATCTCATTCCAACCTCGAAGGAAGACGTTGGCAAGTGCAAGAAACCGACTCCCACCGCTGAGGCACCGGGCAAGGCTGCCCTTAAAACCGTCTCCTGTCACAGAGCACTAAACGAGCTTCGATCCAGCGAACCGTGCAAGTCGGGCCTAGGCCCCTCCATGGCAACTCCTGTAAATGAAGGTACCTCTTCTGAAATAAACACCTCCCCATCCTCTTCTCACTCATCCCCCTCCCAGCCCTCCATCTCATCACCTTCCAAACGCAACTCTCCGTCGAGCGGCTACGCAAGCCAGTGTGAAACGCCCACTCAGTCAGTCCTGTCTTGTAGAATGCGCCATAAGCCTTCCGGCGTTATTCCAGGCCAAAGGGCGAGAAACCGCAACGCGAGGCTCTCTCTTCAGCTTCCTGAGTTTCAGCAACACACTCCAGATCCAGAGCCTTCCGCAGTTCAGCCGAAAGTGAATCGCCGCTACTCGGACACTACTGAAGCCACCAGACCCAAGCAAAGGATGAGTAACAGCATGTTTATAATGCCTGTGGTTACTCAAGAGGACCTGAACAGCGTCCGTTTACGGGCGGTCAGCAGCTCGGATCTCGAGAATGCTCAGGAAGCTACGGCGGACATTATCGAGGAGGAGGTGGGAAACTCTTTAAGCCCTACGCACAACCATAAAGCCAAACCACCGGTGGCTCCGAAGCCTCAGAGAAATAAATGGCCACCCAATACCATGGTACAGCCACATCTTGGAGCGGCATCTGCTCCAGAACCGACAACGGTCATCGCCAGTGAAAGATCGGAAGACGTTTACGCAATGATTAACAAAGCAAAACCCACAGGGACTCTACAATCACAGAGTATTGAACAAGCACATCATCAGAGGCAGCTTTTTTTGCAAGGGCAACCCCGTCAGCCATGCACTTTTGAGCCACAGAATCCAAATGTGGTCCCCTTCAACACAACCAATTGCAACCAACTTTACAAGAAGAGACGAGCCCCACCACCGCCTCTGGCAAAGACTCCCGCAGTGGACCATTCGCTTTATCACAACTCAGCCGCTATGAAGAGCCCAGACGAAGCCCAGTCTCCATCTAAACTCTGCAAGTCTCCGAAGTCTCCAACCTCTGCGAGTCAATATCATGTCACGTTGTATGGCGTCATTCCAACTTACCCTTCGGTCACTGAGCAACAGCACTCAAGAGCACCAGGTAAGAGAACTGAAATTCATCTTTCGTTTTGTGAAACTCAGGGCTCCAGACTGAGACTAAATGGTGGCATTTTGCAACCTTTTTTTTCCAGCGGGTGCGACTAAATTTTGTTAGAGGTCACACTGGTGCCCAACTGATAAAAGCTGCCATTTCTGTTACATATGAGAAACATCAATATGGTGTTATGATGTGAATATAAACCACAGATATCAGATCAAACAGAGCTAACATGGAGACCAGGAGTAGCATTGAACCATGAATAAAGTTCAGGGGTTTCAGTCCACAAATCACCAACATTCACCATGATTTACAGTAGTAACTCTAACTTTAACCATGGTATTGTGGCAGAAATTGTCTAATGTTTTGTTTTATTTATTTATTCATCATCTCAAAAGGTACAACCTTTTGAGGGTGAACTTTTCCATCACTTAAATGCTCTAAATATTATCCAGTTTTAATGTTATTTGTTTTTAATGTGATGATTTGTAAAACTAAAAGTTTAAAGGTGTAGGAAAACAAACACTTTTATTAAAAAAAAAAGGACATGAAATGACCACTATAACCAGTAGGTGGCAGCAAAGGAGCACTTATTGACTTATTAGCCATTTCCACTCCCCTTTCCTAATATATGGGAAAAAAGTAGGAAGACTTTGTCGATTTGTGACTGAAATACACAGAAAAAAGTAAAGAGCTCCTTTAATAATCACTGACGCGTGATTCTGAGAAAATGAGGAGGAAAAAATCTGTATATTAATATCTGGTTCAGACAAGGGTGCATATGATTATCACTGTGATATTAAATTACATGAAACACAATCCAGTCTCTTTTTGTTAAATGCAAGTTTATGTATGATCAATAATACAAAAGTATAAGTAAAAGATATAATAAGCTATACATGAAATAAAGAAGGTGAAGCATTGAGCCATGAATAAAGTTCATGGGTTTCAGTCCACAAATCACCAACATTCACCATGACTTACTGTAGTAACTCTAACTGTAACCATGGTTTTGTGGCAGAAATTGTCTAATGTTTTTTCTTTTTTTTTTACATTATTCATCTCAGGGTTTGTACAACCTTTTGAGGGTGAAATTCAAGCACTTTTCCATCACTTAAAAGCTCTAAATATTATCCAGTTTTAATGTTATTTGTTTTTAATATGATGATTAGTAAAACTAAAAATGTAAAGGTGTAGGAAAACTAACACTTTTATTTTAAAAAAAGGACATGAAATGACCACTATAACCAGTAGATGGCAGCAAAGGAGCACTTATTGACTTATTAGCCATTTTCACTCCCCTTTCCTAATATATGGAAAAAAGTAGGAAGACTTCTCGTCGATTTGTGACTGAAATACACAGAAAAAAGTAAAAAGCTCCTTAAATAATCACTGAAGCTGTCGGCCAGTTCAGTGTGAGACTATAAAAGAACAATGGCACATTTAATAAGAGAAGAATATTTACATTTTCCCTATAAAAATGAGGTTTTTGCACATTTCTGTTGTTAATAAAAGTTAATTTTTTCTTCATATCAATTTAAGCTCAGCGCTTGACTGTTAAATGTCCAATAAACAAACACGTAATATTATTAGTAACTGCACTTATTAACAAAACAATGCAACACAATAGTAATTTTATGATTAAAGGTGCACTATGTAACTTTTCCGTCCGCTAGAGTTCGCCTGTTCAAAACAAAGGCGTAGTTTGATGACGGCACGTTTGAGCGCAGAATCTTGGGACATGTGTTGTCTTCACCTCAGCCGGTGGGAAAGAATCGGGATAGGACTCGGGCAGAAATCATGTTGATATGATTATTATCATTACTGTAGTGAAGCAGAGCAGGACCGAGTGTTGTGGAGCTGAGGAACCGCTGGAGCGATTGTTAATAAGATGATATGACGCCATCGACAGGCCACGCCCTCACACGTCCCGGTTCCTCGGGTAAAATAGCAATTTTCTCACGATTTACAAATAGTTGGAAACATTTGGGATATTGCAAGTACTCAACTGAACGAAATATATAACACTGGCCTGAGGTTTTTTTGGGGTATTTTACTGAAAAAATATTACATAGTGCACCTTTAAATTAACTTCATGATACATTTTCCACCAGCCCACCAAATCAGGTGCCACTGCTCTCTAATGTGAGTCTGGAGCCCTGAAACTCCCATATAATCAATTGCCGTCTCATGTCAACAGATCATCCAACATACGATGTAGAGAAGAGGGACCGAATGCCCGACCTTGGACCTCTGCAGTTAGTAGGAGAGGAAGATGATGTATTTCTTTACAAGTCCAAATCTCAAACAACGGAGGATCTATTCACCATAATTCACAGGTAGGGTTGGGTATCTATTGAATTTTAATGATTCCGATTCCTAATTTCAGTTCAGAAATCACATTTATTCTGTCTTTTTGCAAAACATTTAACAGTAGCTGAATACCATGAACAAAAACCAGCAGGCTAAAGAGCACTTACACAAGGAACGTTTAGCCCTTTAAGCCCTGAAGGCATTTTTAATAATTTTTTATTATAATTTTTACATATCTTTCTTATTTGACATGCAATAACTCAAGAAGGAAATAAGGTAGGAGGACAATTCTTTTTTTGGTGAAGTTCCCCTACATGTGAGCTGCATCTGGGTCAAATTGCATAAACTAATCAAAAGTTACAGCGTTTGGAACCAAGGTAGTATTTTTGTTGTTCCTCAGTGAGGAATATCTCGTGATTGACGCAATCAAGTTATGAGTGAAAACGTGACATAAATGCAGCATTTGTATATTATTTGCATATGGGTCATGCAGGGCTTCACATACAAAAACTCGCTGAAGTTTAGTCCAAGCCCAAAACAATAATGCTTGATGTATTCAAGCAGACCTTTCAAATTGCCCCGGATGAAAAAACGACAGATCCGGCCCACATCTGGTACCCGTTGAATCCACATGTGCCAGATGTGACCCGGATCTGTCCCGTCTAAGAAAATTATGAAAACTTTTTTTTATTTATAAGCAAATCACTCTACACTACACTTAGGAGTTAATCAAATTGTCTACAGTCATTGTAAAGTTCAGAGCTCTAATGGCGCGTTCTCACAGGACGCGAATGACGCAATTCGCGCGAGTGATTTACATGTTAAGTCAATGCAAAGACAATGCAAATAGACATTCTGCGGTGCGATTCACGTGAATTGAGCATTTGACGCATGATTCGTGCAAATGGTGCAAATCGCTCGAGTTGAAAAATCTGAACTTTGGCGGATATTCACGCTGCGTCAACCAATCAGGAGCTTGCCCTAGTAGTGACAACAATGAGGAGAAAATCTGTATATTAATATCTGGTTCAGTGTGCATATGATTATCACTGTGACATTAAATGACATGAAACACAAACCAGTCTCTTTTAGTTAAATGCAAGTTTTTGTATGATCAATAATACAAAGTATAAGTAAAAGTTATAAGAAGCTAAACATGAAATAAAGCAAACAATTCAGTCAAACATTCAAAGTCAGTGCTGGTCGGCTACAAATAAAAAAGTAATGAAACTTCACTTTGCCTAAACGATTTGCCAGTGAACAAATTATAGATCCATGAGACCAAAGATCGCCCGTTACATCTACACAAGACGAATTATAGCTGGAGACGCCACAGAGCCATCAGAGCCAGTGGAAGGACTGGCCGAGGAAAGGCTGCTCTCGCCGGGGTTAATGAGCGCCGCTGATCCACTGGAGCTCACAACTCCGAAAACACCAGATGCAATGTTCATATAGGCGCTCTCTTTATAAATAAACCAAATATTTGAGCTTTAAACAACTACATTATCGCCTGAAAGTCTTAAAGCTACGTTTTGTCACACACTAACAGTAGAATTTTAACAAAAAAGACGTGTGAACACAGCCCATGTCAGCCATTTCTCAACGAGACGAGCCGCTGGCAGAAGCCCCGCCCATGAGGCAAATTTACGTCTGTTGTGAACTGAATGTCACTTTGCACAAGTAGCACAAATTATTTGCGTCATTCGCATCCGGTGTGAACGCTACATAAGACTCTAGACTCATAAGGCAGTAGTTTTGAAAAATATGATTATTAAATTTTTTCCGTAGCTAGATGGCGTTCGCTGGCGGTTTAGAGAGACTCCTCAGCATTTGTTAAAGGTCCCATGGCATGAAATTTTCATTTTATGAGGTTTTTCAACATTAATATGAGTTCCCCTAGCCTGAATATTGTCCCAAAGTGGCTAGAAATTTTGATGGGTGTAAACCGAGTTCTGGGTGTCTTTCTCTGCCTTTGAGAAAATGACAGCCCAGACGAGCTGATCTTGAATTTTCCTGTTATGATGTCATAACAGGAACGGTTACCTCCCTTTCCTCTGCCCATGCAAGCGTTATATTTGTCCTGGAGAGATCATGGCTTGTGAACGAGTGAATGCTGGCAGTTTCTCAGTGTTTGGATGTATAAATGAAAACAGAAGTCTTTTTTCAGTTCCTTCTGATCTGTGATCAGTGATTTCTGATGTGTAGCTAATTATTCAAGTTCACACAGAACTGTATTATTCGTGCTGCGTCTTCTCTCTCTCTCGACAGAACGGTGTTTTCTATCTTGTGAGTCAGTGTTTTTGTACGTCCTCGTCGCGTTTCTCTGTTCTAAACTGTGCATACAGTCGTGAGTTTCTGCTCAACATCGGCAGAGTCACATCTTTAGAGATAAACCTCACGCACGCCGAAGCTCGGACTTCAACATCCCCGACCCCCAGTACTGCATCTGGCCCACAGCGGAGGCGCCAAACGCGGCGCGAGATTAAGCAGAAGGGGGGTAAGCGTGAGAGTATCCGGCTAGGCTAGCCAGTTATCCCCACAATAAACTGGATTACATTCGATTACTGCTGTTGTGTCTTTGTTTGCGCTGTGTACTCACTGACGCCTTTCATATGAAAATATCTAAAAATAATGCTATAATCAACACTTACTCGTAACTCGTTCATCTCCTGTAATGGTATATTACATGTGTTACAAAGTTGGAATAAGGAGGAAGATGGGCTCGGCGTGACTGAGACTTGTGTTTATTCAGAACTCTCAGATACAAACACAATAAACTCACAGCGCTGACACCTCTCACAACTCAGTACAATATCACTTTGTTAGCAATCGCTCCGCCTCTGGTCCATTAGTGATGTCCGGTTCACGAACGAATCGTTCTTTTTAGTGAACCGGTTCTTTTTAGTGAACCGGTCGAATCAGTTCACCAAATCGGACTGAATCGTTCTAAATGGTTCGCGTCTCGAGTCAGCGCTGATCCATCATTTACTAGAGTTACTAACTTTCTGACATGAGTGACAGTCCCTCCGACTAGAAATAAACTAATAACCTGAAGTATATGCTGTAACTCCAACAGTTCACTGAACTGAGACATGCTGAGAGAACTGATGAGAAGTGACATCCGTTCCTCTGGCAGGCTCGTGCCTCATAGACCTCGTTAAACCATGCCCCCTCTGCTACAAGATCTAACACTCATTTCAAATGCAAAGATGTCAGCCAATCACAACAGTGGGCGTTTTCACTGAAATCTCACAGCAGACACGCCCCTTGAAACAGGGCAGTCAGCCAGAGGGCAAACATCAGTATAGAAGAAATGCCTTTTATTTCTAAATTATGACATTTTATGATGTAAAAATCATACTAACAATATAAGTACACCTCAGAATACCTTATAAAATAAAATAAAAAATCCATGCCATGGGACCTTTAAGAGTTGATCAAAATGGTTTGATGCATAAAAAATTTCTAAGTTTCTAAGCTTGAAATTATACCTATTTTGCGTTATTTCATTTAGTGGTTGCTTAAAAATACCACAGCAAAAACAACAAGCCTAACTTATTATATTTCAAGCATTTTTAAAGACAAGTAAACACTCAAAAAAAACCTAATAAACAAATTAATACACCTCAACAAAGATACGAATGAAATAAACAGTGTTTTAAGATTTCCAGGTCTTTGGGTACAGAAACTGTGATCAAATGTAAAACAACACTGCACTTTATGAATAAAATATACATTAGAAATATAGTTACATATATACCGCCACGGATTCAAATCGGACAGTTTGACATTCGAGCCCAAGCCTCCGTTACTGATTCTAAAACGTCACTTTAAAGGTGCAGTGTGTAATATTTACGAGGATATGTTGACAGAAATGCAATATAATATCCATAACTATGTTTTCAGTGGTGTATAAAGACCTTAGAATGAGCCGTTTCTATCTACAGTGCAGTCCCATTTTGCGCGGCCATGTTTCCACAGTGGCCCTAAAGGGACAAACTGCAGTGCGCTAGCTACTCTCTGCTGTCTCCGACGTCGACATCTTTGTCCTGTGTTGGCCACCGTAGCTCCTCTCTGTGCTTCGAAAGGGAGGGGTGAGCGATTGCAATTCACAACCTCACCACTAGATGCCGCTAAAACGTACACACTGCACCTTTAAAACTAGTAACGAAGGAATGCTGAGTCGCTTCATTGAAGATTATTGTATTATGTAGAGTATTATGAGAGAGAGAAAGAGATTGACCCAACGAGTGTATTATCTGCATCGGATACAACATTCATTCTTCAGGTCGATGTCCATAATATTATATCCATTATAATAATTTAAAAATCGGTTTAACTTTTAAAAGATTTCCCATGATGGCTAAAACAAACTTCCTTGTTCTGACTCCCTCATAAAGACAGTCTTTGCCTCCATCTATAACTTTAACTGAAGTCCATTTCACAATCACTAACGGACCCCTTTCTCAACACCAAATACGGCATATTATTTACATAAAATAACATTTATTGAACAACAATATTTAACTGAACAACAACAGCCATTATAAAAGACAACAGGAAATAAACACAAGCAAACAATTCAGTCAAACGTACAAAAGCAGTACAGGATTCAAGATAAATATAGCCTAAATATAAAGCTATGAAACTTAATTTAACATCGCACGGGTGGAAAAGGCTCTCAGCCAATCAGATTTAAGAACCAGAAAGAACTGTTGTACAAATGTTAATAATAGAGATGGCAGCATGAATATTAGACTTCTGTCTCTTTAAGAGCTGCACGGACCCATTATATTGATACACACATGTCTTTCTCAACTGTTTACGTTCACTTAAAGGATTAGTTCACTTTTAAATAAACTTTTGCTGATAGTTTACTCACCCCCATGTCATCCAAGATGTCCATGTCTTTCTTTCTGCAGTCGAAAAGAAATTAAGATTTTTATTGAAAACATTCCAGGATTTTTTTTCCATATAATGGGCTTCAAACGGTTCAAGGTCCAAATGACAGTTTCAGTGCAGCTTCAAAGGTCTTTAAACGACACCAGATGATGAATAAGGGTCTTATCTAGACAAACCATCAGTTTCTGAGAGAAACCCAGCAGTATTTATGATATTATTTTACCTCTTATCAGACGAACGTGATCATCTCTGAGCTCCGCCATAACTTTCGCTAAGTGAGGTCAAAATACGAGTGTGGTCATAGATGTATACGTAGATGCCTCATTAGCGCCTGCACGGATCAGTAAAATGAGGGATCTATGATCGATATATCTATGACCACGCTCGTATTTTGACTTCACTTAGCGGAAGTTATGGCGGAGCTCAGAGATGATCACGTTCGTCTGTTAAGAGGTAAAATAACAGCATAAATACTGCTGGGTTTCTCTCAGAAACTGATGGTTTGTCTAGATCAGACCCTTATTCATCATCTGGTGTCGTTTAAAGCTGCACTGAAACTGTCATTTGGACCTTGAATCGTTTGGAGCCCATTGAAGTCCATTATATGGAGGAAAATCCTGGAATGTTTTCATCAAAAAACTTAATTTCTTTTCGACTTTAGAAAGAAAGACATGGACATCTTGGATGACATGAGGGTGAGTAAACTATCAGCAAAAGTTTATTTAAAAGTGAACTAATCCTTTAAGAGATAACTGACTGTGTTTACGAGGATATTTTGACATATTTTTGTGTGTATTTGTCCGTTCAAGTGCAAAAAGATGTAGAAGAGAACTCAGTTCAGTATCACGTACAGCAGGGGTTTTTATGTTTGGAAACAATATGTTGTATTTATAATGTCACACTTACAATTAATCTAACAGTTTAAATATTTTTTCATGCATAAAACTATACTGATGGCTTTTAGGAAGGAACCTCATCAAAGGTTTTTTAAACCCCTGCTATACAGTATGAGTGCGGCTTTCTGTGCAGCACAAAAAGAAAACAGCGTGCACGTCTTCTTGCGCTTCATTGGTTTAGTCATATTAAAATTAACAAACAAAGGAATCGATAAGAGGAATTTTAATTTACATTTATTAACAAGTATCCGATTCCAGAATTTTAGAATGTGATTGGGTTGTTTTAACCCAGCGATTGGGTTGTTTTAACCCAGCGATTGATTGGATTGTTTTAACCCAGCGATTGATTGGATTGTTTTAACCCAGTGATTCGGTTCTTTTAACCCAGCGATTGGGTTCTTTTAACCCAGCGATTGGGTTCTTTTAACCCAGCGATTGATTGGATTGTTTTAACCCAGTGATTCGGTTCTTTTAACCCAGCAGTTGGGTTGTTTTAACACAGCGATTGGGTTGTTTTAACCCAGTGATTCGGTTCTTTTAACCCAGCGATTGGATTTTTTAACCCAGCAATTGATTGGATTGTTTTAACCCAGCGACTGGGTAGTTTTAACCCAGCAATTGTGATGTTTTAACCCAGCGATTGGGTTTATTTTAATACAGCGATTGGGTTGTTTTAACCCAGCGATTGGATTTTTTAACCCAGCAATTGATTGGATTGTTTTAACCCAGCGACTGGGTAGTTTTAACACAGCAATTGTGATGTTTTAACCCAGCGATTGGGTTTATTTTAATACAGCGATTGGGTTGTTTTAACCCAGCGATTGGATTTTTTAACCCAGCAATTGATTGGATTGTTTTAACCCAGCGACTGGGTTGTTTTAACACAGCAATTGTGATGTTTTAACCCAGCGATTGGGTTTATTTTAATACAGCGATTGGGTTGTTTTAACCCAGCGATTGATTGGGTTGTTTTAACACAGCAATTGGGTTGTTTTAATCCAGCGGTCGGGTTGTTTTAACACAGCAATTGGGTTGTTTTAACCCAGTGATTCGGTTCTTTTAACCCAGCGATTGGATTTTTTAACCCAGCAATAGATTGGATTGTTTTAACCCAGCGACTGGGTTGTTTTAACCCAGCGGTTGGGTTGTTTTAACACAGGAATTGGGTTGTTTTAATCCAGCGGTTGGGTTATTTTAACACAGCGATTGGGTTGTTCAATCCAATCGTTGTGTTAAAGCAACACAATTGCTGTGATAAAACAACCCAATCACTGAGTTAAAACAACCCAATCGCGCTGTGTTAAAACAACCCAATCGCTGTGTTAAAACAACACAATTGCTGGATTAAAACAACCCAATCTCTGGATTAAAACAACCCAATCGCTGTGTTAAAACAACCCAATCTCTGTGTTAAAACAACCCAATCGCTGTGTTAAAACAACACAATTGCTGTGTTAAAACAACCCAACCGCTAGGTTAAAACAACCTAATCGCTGTGTTAAAACAACCCAATTCCTGTGTTAAAACAACCCAACCGCTGGGATAAAACAACCCAGTCGCTGGGTTAAAACAATCCAATCTATTGCTGGGTTAAAAAATCCAATCGCTGGGTTAAAACAACCCAATCGCTGTGTTAAAATAAACCCAATCGCTGGGTTAAAACAACCCAATTGCTGGGTTAAAACAACCCAATCGCTGAGTAAAAACAACCCAACCGCTGAGTAAAAACAACCCATTCACTGGGTTAAAATACCCCAATCAATCGCTGTTTTAAAACAACCCAATCACTGTGTTAAAACAACCCAATCGCTGGGTTAAAACAACCCATTCACTGGGTTAAAATAACCCAATCAATCGCTGTGTTAAAACAACCCAACCGCTGGATTAAAACAACCCAATCGCTGGGTTAAAACAACCCAATCGCTGAGTAAAAACAACCCAATCACCAAGTAAAAAACAACCCAATCGCTGGGTTAAAACAACCCAACCGCTGGATTAAAACAACCCAATCGCTGAGTTAAAACAACCCAACCGCTGGATTAAAACAACCCAATCGCTGTGTTAAAACAACCCAACCGCTGGATTAAAACAACCCAATCGCTGGGTTAAAACAACCCAATCGCTGAGTAAAAACAACCCAATCACCAAGTAAAAAACAACCCAATCGCTGGGTTAAAACAACCCAACCGCTGGATTAAAACAACCCATTCACTGGGTTAAAATAACCCAATCGCTGAGTTAAAACAACCCATTCACAGGGTTAAAATAACCCAATCGCTGTGTTAAAACAACCCAACTGCTGTGTTAAAACAACCCAATCGCTGAGTTAAAACAACCCAATCGCTGTGTTAAAACAACCCAATTGCTGAGTAAAAACAACCCAATCACTGAGTAAAAAACAACCCATTCACTGGGTTAAAATAACCCAACTGCTGAGTTTTTTATATTTCCAACCCAACTTGGGTTGTTTTTTTAACACAGCATTTTTTAGAGTGTACAGAATCGTCTAGTTCCCAGTACAGCTCCAGTCTTGTTTTGATGTTGTCTTCAGCGTCCGGCTCAGTAAAAACAACCCAATCACTTAGTAAAAACAACCCAACTGCTGGATTAAAACAACCCAATCACTGGGTTAAAACAACCCAACCGCTGGATTAAAACAACCTAACTGCTGGATTAAAACAACCCAATCACTGGGTTAAAACAACCCAATCACTGGGTTAAAACAACCCAATCACTGGGTTAAAACAACCCAATCACTGGGTTAAAACAACCCAACTGCTGGATTAAAACAACCCAATCACTGGGTTAAAACAACCCAATCGCTGTGTTAAAACAACCCAATCGCTGTGTTAAAACAACTCATTCACTGGGTTAAAATAACCCATTCACTGGGTTAAAATAACCCAACCGCTGAGTTTTTCCATTTCCAACCCAACTTGGGTTGTTTTTTTAACCCAGCATTTTTTAGAGTGTACAGAATGGTCTAGTTCCCAGTCCAGCTCCAGTCTTGTTTTGATGTTGGCTCCAGCTTTGGGCTCTTTTATAAATGGTTTGCCGTTTCCGCAGGTCTAAGAGGAAGCTCCTGGGCCGCAAAGACTCCTTTGAGAATAAGCCAGGGGACGCCGGCACTCAGACTCTGGGCAGCGGAGCCTCCAAGACCAGCTCCCAAAACGACAACTTCATGGCTTTCCTGAGGAGGACCAGAAGCGCCAAGGCCGGCTGTGGGGAGCGGATCTCGGCCACAGAGCTCCTCAGAAGCTCCAAGCCCTCAGTGACCATCGCAGAAAACATCACACACTGCAAACACAGCTATGTCCAGTCACACCGCCCATAGAGGATGGGTTTCTTTCCCATCATGTCCAAACCAGTTCGCCACCACAACGCTTCCGAAACAATGTCAAAGCATCCGAAAATCCCAGCTGTAGATGTTTGCTTTTGTTCTGAAGAGGATCTGAAGCAGAACACCAAGAACCGAAATCAATATATCTTCAAATATATCTCTATGTGTTCATGTAAATATTAATGTTTTAAGAGTTGAGATGCTATCTTGAGAAAATATTACAGTTCTTGTCATAAAGCGGCTGAATATTAAAGCATAACTGGTTGTGTTTGGGCTTCCATATCGAAGCAGATTATTATATCAATGACTGTTTTCAACTCTGCTGCTGTAGATCTGCACATGTTCTGTGTATTAAAGCGCTTTTCAGAAGTAACTCCTGCTTGTTTCTGTGTTTCTTACAACATGTTCAACTTCCTTGTACGTCTGTGTTAGACAACACATCCTCAACACAAGATGTGTTTGCATGAAGATGATGGAACATGCTTAAAGAGTTCATAACACACACACACACACACACACAGTTTCTGCCAGTCTCATGTTAATCTTGAGTATCTATAGAGTAGTATTTGCATACTTTATATGTCCAAAGAGTCTTTAGTTTGATCATATTTATAAAAGTACAGATTCTTTCTGAAAACAGCCGAGTCCGTGGAGGCGGGCAGTGGGCGGAGCTAAAGAGAGACACACACACACACACACACACACACACCCTGGATAACTCTCGATTCTCTATATGTTGGTGTTGTTCACATTATATGCACTTAAACTCCGATTGCCAACCAAATACACACAGTTGATCAGTTTCACTCACGCCTGGGGTTTCCACTCATGACCGGGAACACAAACACACACACACTTGCAGAACTCCGGGAACACACACACACTCACAGAACTCCGGGAACACACACACACACACACACTTGCAGAACTCCGGGAACACAAACTGCATCACTGTCCCCTTAACGCTGGGTTATTTGTGGAGCTGACACACACGCACTTCTTTAGTGACTTTGTTGATCTTGAAAACACAACGCCAGCGCCGCCGCACTCTTGCTCTCGCTCTGGTGTGTGTGTGTGTGTGTGTGTGTGTTCATCCTAGAGAAGTGCCCATACAAGGGATTTTGCCCTTTATGATATAGGGCCATACTCGGAAAAAAACTTTGTTTGAATCCTGAAGGAGTGTATTTGGCACAGAAATACTCCGTCATATGTCCAACTCGTTTTCTTTTTATTTTGTTTATCATGAGAATCAACTCTTTAACAGTGTAAATAAGGCAGAATGCATAAATATACAGACAGAGATGTGACCTAGGGGAGTAATATCACTGCGCCGCTGCACTCACGGGGCGGCTCACAGCTCTTGATCATTACGCAGGAATGAGAGTATAGTTCCCAGAGAATCACAACTTCTCATTTTCCGTTGGTCTTAGTACACGATGGAACTACAGAAGAGTCAAGTTTTACATATGGAAACTCTTTGGTCATTTCTGAGCGAGATGCTAACGGTCTAATCAGATTCAATGATCTATGCTAAGCTATGCTAAAAGTGCTACCGCCAGACCCGGAGATCGGCTGAATGGATTCAAAAATGAAAATCACCCAAAATTGAAAATTCTGTCATTAATTACTTCCCCTCATGTCGTTGGACACCCGTCAGACCTCCGTTCATCTTCAGACACAAATGAAGATATTTTAGTGTAAATCTGATGCTCTGAAAGGCCTCCATTGGCTCAACTTTACACTCTCAAGACCCTTAAAAGACACTAAAGACGTCGTTACAAAGTCCATCTCACTACAGCGGCTCTACAATAACTTTATGAAGCGCGAGAACCTAAATAACGACTTATATAGTGATGACCGATTTCAAAACACGGCCTCATGAAGCTTAGAAGCGTTATGAATCAGTGAGTCGATTCATGATTCGGATCACGTGTCAAACCATAGATATTCATAAGGCTAGATGTCTCGTCCGCTGCTGGCCAATGAAGGTCGACGTCTGCTCCTGGCGGCCATCTTGTCTCAGTCAGCTCACTCATAACATTGTGTTTTAATGGTGCTTGTGCTTTTGAAAAAAACATTGTTTGAAAATCGGTTGAAAATTGAGCAAGTTGTTTGGTTTGTTATAAACGTCAGAGATGTAGTTATGACACTGCATACTTATGAATAATTATTCATAATTTGTTCAAGCATCCAGAATTATAGCCACGTTAATAAAGTTTGTAAGAAACCAAACCATTTGTAAATCCGTCAAGATTTCAGTGAGATGTGAGTATTTGTGTTCAGATCACTCGCCTTACAGAAAGCTTGCCTGAGACAAGATGGCCGCCGGTGATGACGTTAGACACTCCGCCGTAAGACATCTAGCCTTTATTATGAATATCTGTGTGTCAAACTGCTGAAATCACGTGACTTTGCTGATCCAAACCGCTGATTCATAACGCTTCGAAGCTTCATGATGCAGTGTTTTGAAATCGTCATCACTATAGAAGTCGTTATTTAGGGTTTTTTTGCGCACAAAAACTATTCTCGCCGCTTCATAAAGTTATTTTAGAGCCGCTGTAGTGAGATGGACTTTGTATCGACGTCTTTAGTGTCTTTTAAGGGTCTTGAGAGTGTAAAGTGCATTGAGCCAATGGAGGCCTTTCAGAGCATCAGATTTACACTAAAATATCTTCATTTGTGTCTGAAGATGAACGGAGGTCTGACGGGTGTCCAACCACATGAGGGGAAGAAATTAATGACAGAATTTACATTTTTGGGTGAACTAACCCTTTAACTCTAGGGGAGACGGGAAATGAGCCTATTTTAAAAAATAAAAAAAAGTGGCGTGTTCACTCTTCGGTCATTTCTGACCGGAAAATGCTCTGTTATGAAATTCTAAAAATCACAGCTTTATCGGAATGATATGAAACTTGGTGACTTTTATGGCATTAGGACTGTGAACACACAAAAACTATTTTGAGGGCATGATTAGAGCATGGCAAGTGGTCATAAAAAAATACTACCTTTCATTATCTTCAGTCACAAATGACCGACCATAGGAAATGAATGGGAAATCTGCAAAAACAATCTACAAATCGGCTGAAAAACAGTCATCAAGAGTGTGATAATGACACATACACTCACACACACACACACACACACACACACACACACACACACCTATGAACCACTGTCAAACAAGCAACAAGCAAAGTTTGTAACAAAAGTGAAGGGGTGACACTCTAAAACTTCAAGACTGAAATCACACACACACACACACACACACACACAAACTGTGCGCTTGGAAGCTCAGGCTTGATCCTTTGCATCTTTCTGAGCATTTTTAAAAACAAAATACATAATTCACATAATGTGTTATAATTGAATGAATTGCATTGAATTTTTTTTACAAATTCTGAAATAAAAAAGGGTAACAAAATGCTCTCAAGCCTCTCCACAGAGACCTCTAGTGGTTACACCCATGGTTGCATGTTGAATTAAATAATTCCGACAGATGGCGCTAATCTGCCTTCTTATTCTTGCCTATTTTAACCTGAAATGCTGTATAAATGTTAGCCTGAAGCCAGAGCCACATCAGATGTTGGGTGTGGGAACTCACCATTGGCAGGGCTCAATCCGAGAGGCGGGATATTTGTTTTTTTCTCAAAGAAAAGCTGAACTCCAAGTCTTCCAGAGTCGCAGCGTTTTTGGGTTTTTTTATGCAAAAAGATACAGAGATGACATGTTTATAATACACAAGTTTGTAATACAGTACACAAATTGTATCAATCATATGTTCAGTCATCAGAATATAAAGGCTAGAAAGAATTAGTTAAGGATTAAGGTAAAAGAAGAAGAAAAAAGTGAAGATAGAAAAAAAGAACAAGAACATGAGGGTAAGATATTAATACATCACTTAGGTTACACAGATTAAGTCTTGCTTTCTTATTTACAGAGGATGAAATAGTGTTAAGATATAAGTTAAATTCTTTCGAAAAGACACGAAAAATTGGTTTGTTGTTGGTGAATTTACATTTATGGATATAAAATTTACAAAGAAAACACATTACATTTTTAACAAAGTAAGCATTGCTTTTAATAGAGTCACAACCATAGTCACCAAAAATAATGTCTTTAAAAGTTATGGATATGCCTTGTTGGATATTATCATTAATACTTTGTTTACAAGTAACTCGCGGAACCGCCACAACTCTGCCGTCATTATGTTAAGCCCCGCCCACCGACTCTATACACGCTGTGATTGGCCTGACCAGAGTTTGGGTTTTCCAGCTCGCAAGCCAACGGAGAGTTGCTAGACTACCCTGACTGCAAATTACATCTGCTGCCGCTACACTCTAAAAAATACTGGGTTAAAAACAACTGAAGTTGGGTTGAAAATGGACTAACCCAGCGATTGGGTTGTTTTAAGCAAACATTTAACCCAGCCGCTGGGTTAAAACAACCCAATTGCTGGGTTAGTCCATTTTCAACCCAACTTCAGTTATTTTTAACCCAGCATTTTTTAGAGTGTAGTGTGTGTCTAGATTTCTAGGCTAGTTTTAATAAAAACTATTATAATTTTTTTTTTATTATTTTCAATGGCAAAAATAGACTATAATTACACTCTAAAAAATGCTGGGTTAAAAACAACCCAATCAATCGCTGCGTTGAAACAACCCAATCAATCGCTGCGTTGAAATAACCCAATCAATCGCTGCATTGAAATAACCCAATCAATCGCTGCGTTAAAACAACCCAATCAATCGCTGCGTTGAAACAACCCAATCAATCGGTGCGTAAAAACAACCCAATCAATCGCTGCGTTAAAACAACCCAATCAATCGCTGCGTTGAAACAACCCAATGAATCGCTGCGTTAAAACAGCCCAATCAATCGGTGCGTTGAAACAACCCAATCAATCGGTGCGTAAAAACAACCCAATCAATCGGTGTGTTGAAACAACCCAATCAATCGCTGCGTTAAAACAACCCAATCAATCGGTGCGTAAAAACAACCCAATCAATCGGTGCGTAAAAACAACCCAATCAATCGCTGCGTTAAAACAACCCAATCAATCGGTGCGTAAAAACAACCCAATCAATCGGTGCGTTAAAACAACCCAATCAATCGCTGCGTTAAAACAACCCAATCAATCGGAGCGTAAAAACAACCCAATCAATCGGTGCGTAAAAACAACCCAATCAATCGCTGCGTTAAAACAACCAAAATCAATCGCTGCGTTAAAACAACCCAATCAATCGGTGTGTTAAAACAACCCAATCAATCGGTGTGTTAAAACAACCCAATCAATCGGTGTGTTAAAACAACCCAATCAATCGGTGTGTTGAAACAACCCAATCAATGGCTGCGTTGAAACAACCCAATCAATGGCTGCGTTTAAACAACCCAATTAGTCGGTGTGTTGAAACAACCCAATCAATCGCTGCGTTAAAACAACCCAATCAATCGGTGTGTTGAAACAACCCAATCAATCGCTGCGTTGAAACAGCCCAATCAATCGCTGCGTTGAAACAACCCAATCAATCGGTGTGTTGAAACAACCCAATCAATCGCTGTTAAAACAACCCAATCAATCGGTGTGTTGAAACAACCCAATCAATCGCTGCGTTAAAACAACCCAATCAATCGCTGCGTTGAAACAGCCCAATCAATCGCTGCGTTGAAACAACCCAATCAATCGTGTGTTGAAACAACCCAATCAATCGGTGTGTTGAAACAACCCAATCAATCGGTGTGTTGAAACAACCCAATCAATCGGTGTGTTGAAACAACCCAATCAATCGGTGTGTTGAAACAGCCCAATCAATCGGTGTGTTGAAACAGCCCAATCAATCGCTGCGTTGAAACAACCCAATCAATCGGTGTGTTGAAACAACCCAATCAATCGGTGTGTTGAAACAACCCAATCAATCGGTGTGTTGAAACAACCCAATCAATCGGTGTGTTAAAACAGCCCAATCAATCGCTGCGTTGAAACAACCCAATCAATCGGTGCATTAAAACAGCCCAATCAATCGGTGGGTTAAAACAGCCCAATCAATCGCTGGGTTAAAACAACCCAATCAATCGCTGTGTTAAAACAACCCAATCAATCGCTGTGTTAAAACAACCCAATCAATCGCTGTGTTAAAACAACCCAATCAATCGCTGTGTTAAAACAACCCAATCAATCGCTGTGTTAAAACAACCCAATCAATCGCTGTGTTAAAACAACCCAATCAATCGCTGTGTTAAAACAACCCAATCAATCGCTGTGTTAAAACAACCCAATCAATCGCTGTGTTAAAACAACCCAATCAATCGCTGTGCTAAAACAACCCAATCAATCGCTGTGTTAAAACAACCCAATCAATCGCTGTGTTAAAACAACCCAATCAATCGCTGTGTTAAAACAACCCAATCAATCGCTGTGTTAAAACAACCCAATCAATCGCTGTGTTAAAACAACCCAATCAATCGCTGTGTTAAAACAACCCAATCAATCGCTGTGTTAAAACAACCCAATCAATCGCTGTGCTAAAACAACCCAATCAATCGCTGTGTTAAAACAACCCAATCAATCGCTGTGTTAAAACAACCCAATCAATCGCTGTGTTAAAACAACCCAATCAATCGCTGTGTTAAAACAACCCAATCAATCGGTGTGTTAAAACAACCCAATCAATCGGTGTGTTAAAACAACCCAATCAATCGGTGTGTTAAAACAACCCAATCAATCGCTGTGTTAAAACAACCCCAATCAATCGGTGTGTTAAAACAACCCAATCAATCGGTGTGTTAAAACAACCCAATCAATCGCTGTGTTAAAACAACCCAATCAATCGCTGTGTTAAAACAACCCAATCAATCGGTGTGTTAAAACAACCCAATCAATCGGTGTGTTAAAACAACCCAATCAATCGCTGTGTTAAAACAACCCAATCAATCGCTGTGTTAAAACAACCCAATCAATCACGGTGTTAAAACAACCCAATCAATCGCTGTGTTAAAACAACCCAATCAATCGCTGTGTTAAAACAACCCAATCAATCACGGTGTTAAAACAACCCAATCAATCGCTGTGTTAAAACAACCCAATCAATCGCTGCGTTAAAACAACCCAATCAATCGCTGCGTTAAAACAACCCAATCAATCGCTGCGTTAAAACAACCCAATCAATCGCTGCGTTAAAACAACCCAATCAATCGCTGCGTTAAAACAACCCAATCAATCGCTGCGTTAAAACAACCCAATCAATCGCTGCGTTAAAACAACCCAATCAATCGCTGTGTTAAAACAACCCAATCAATCGCTGTGTTAAAACAACCCAATCAATCGCTGTGTTAAAACAACCCAATCAATCGCTGCGTTAAAACAACCCAATCAATCGCTGTGTTAAAACAACCCAATCAATCGCTGCGTTAAAACAACCCAATCAATCGCTGTGCTAAAACAACCCAATCAATCGCTGTGTTAAAACAACCCAATCAATCGCTGTGTTAAAGCAACCCAATCAATCGCTGTGTTAAAACAACCCAATCAATCGCTGTGTTAAAACAACCCAATCAATCGCTGTGCTAAAACAACCCAATCAATTGCGGTGTTAAAACAACCCAATCGCTGGGTTTGTCCATTTTCAACCCAACTTGGGTTGTTTTTAGCCCAGCATTTTTTAGAGTGTATTGCATAAATATTAATAAGTACCATCAAATCATCTCAAAATACAAAGAAAAATAGAAAAAATATTATGGAAGAAATTCCATTGGTTTTACTGGGGTGGAGGAAGTTTAATTTGTAGGTTTCCGGTCACTTCTGAGCGTGAAGACGACCAAACAAACCCCCAAATGAGGAGCACCAAGGAAGAAATTGACTTTTGCTATAGTTAAATAAATGTTCAGTGATATCTTCCAAAGACTTTTGAATTTTTGGCTCAATTCTTTCTCTATAAAGTGTTGATATGGCAACTAGAATACACTAAGTTTCGTCATCCTGGCATGTGTGGAAAGTTTTACAGCATGTGTGTTAAAACTAACCCGCGTTAGGTTCTGTCCCGCTCACCTACAGTTCAGACTATAAACATATCAGTCAATGACGTGCCGTGTCAATTCTGGGGTCCAAATCACATTCATAATATATACATTTTTAAATACACAACATTAAATGACTCAACTTCCCCGTCTGTGAGTATTACTAAATTGAGTATTCATTAAAAATAATGAATCTTTAAGGAACTATTGAGCTCAAAAGTCCCAAAATGTCATTTCGGGTTAAAAATACAAAGAATATATATTTTGTTTTTACAAAATATGAATAAAAGTATTTGAAATCTACTTGGGCATAATTGTATTGATGTTTTCAATGATATCTACAAATATAGTAATAATACTAAGCTTGTTTACATTTTTCTGACAGAAGGATTTCTCTAATGTCATTCCTGGATAACAAATCAATGACCATTTTGGACCATAATGCATTTTGGTATGTCATGTGACATAAGTATACTTTAACATAAGCGCTTTCCTGTAGCTCAAACAGTTGAGCATGGTCACCAAGGTCATGGGTTCGATTCCCAGGAAAAGCAAGAATTGACAAAATGTAACAAAAAATAAAAAAATTGTACCTTGAATGCACTGTAAGTCGCTTTGGATAAAAGCATCTGCCAAATGCATAAATGTATAAGTAGGAGCCCCAAGTCATGTGCAAATATCAGCAAGCGTCTGTAAAAACGTTGATATTTTGACCTTTTCGGTCACTGGTGCACTTTAGCTATATCACATGTCCTTCTGGATAACACTAATAAAACATTTATAATGTGCTTATGTTCAAAAACTATCTCTGAGCTAAAAGGTGGCCTTAAAGTGATGATAGCTCAGTTGTAGTTTTGCACAGGTGGCTCAGTTAGTGCCTGATTATAAAGAAAAATTATTTGTTTTGGATAACACAAACCCTCTGTTAGCCAGAATGACATATGTATAACAATCTAGTGTTGAATTCATATTTGTAAACGTTTAGGCATATTATTAGGGATGTGCAAGACTGCCGCTAGTCAATTTGGAAAATACTAGTCACATTTAATGTTTTGCTTTATATTTTTACAAAGGCTACATTTAAATCACCGCCATGTTACATCTTGAAATGAATATATTTGAAAAGTGTATATACACTGCATATGAGGATGGTTTTTATGGTAATCCTGAAAAATATTGCAGTACATTAATGTAACCCATATCTGTGTTAGATTACACAATTGTTTTTGGTCGAGCTCATAAAACAAGTCTTTACTTAGAAAACATTCCAGCTTTTTTTTCTAATTTGGTTCTGAATTTTGAGTCATCAGCCAAAAATGAGCCCAAGATCTATGAAATCCCAAATTGATTATATTGTGATTAAATTGTTTAATAGGTATAGAAAGTCCTCATTTTTTGCCAGTTTAATGTTCACATTTTAAATCCTTCCGTCATTCGCCCATATAGAGAAGCACTACACAGGGCCATAGGCTGGGTTACCACAGAAGTCCCAAATTTGAGCTAGTTAGGGGGTTGAGGCGCTCCCCTGATCTACATGTGCATTTCAAGACATCTGAAGGCCAAGAAAAGGATAAGAAATATCTTTAAAACCATGTCAGGGACAGTAGATTATTTGTCAATAGGGGAAAGTGGGGTAAGATGAGCCATTTTTTACTTATGGGGTCCTCAAGATAAGAAATGAACATATCTAAAGTAATTTCAGGATGTCATTTTAAATTAGAATTCATCTCTGACAAAGGGTTCAAAATGTGGCTTCTTATTAAAAAAAAAAAAGCTCCTGTGGCTCAATTTACCCCAGTTAGATCAAAGCCTGAGTTGACAGAGAAAGCTGATGATCGGCATCGTGAACAAACAAAGCCTGGTTTGGTCTTGTCAACTCTAAACTAATCCTGTAACCCAGAGTTTGTTAAACTACCATCATGGTACAGCCCCAGGACTATACGTTTTGTTTTTTGGTCCGGACCAAACAAGTGTTAACACCCTTAAAATCGCATGTTAAAAAGGCAATATTTCAAAAGTCATGTTGACAGTTTCTTGTATTTGGAGTTCAGCTTGTTCATGTGTTGTTTTTTAATCACTATCAACTTACATTTTTCCACCCAAGTTCACATCTTCGTCAACCTGCTGAAAAGTTTGCATCCCTGGACAGTTAAGATGCTTTAGTCTTAAATACTTGATAGAAATGTACATCTTGCACAAAGAGATATAAAAAAAAGTGTTTTATTTGAAGTTAAACTGCACAAACACAAGAGGATTCACACACTCCAACTGCCAGCGGTTCACCTGGGCCTCTTCATGAAGACTACAACAAAATTAATCACATTGCAGAAAAAGAAGAAATGAGTCATTGGAATCCATCGTGAACATTTGAGTAACTCAAGGCAAGCTCACAAAACATGACTTCTGGTTGGATTTTGCGGTTGCAGAGATTTCCAAGAGATTTCCTGTGGGGTTTTGCAGCCAAATCAGCACTATGAGCATCTGAGCCAGTCTCCAAGCGGTTAAAGACATCATCATAATGTCCAACAGATTTGAAAATATTACCACGATTTTAAGTTTGTGCGATGCAACAAGGTGGAACTAATCCAGCCAATCAAATTGAAGATGGTAAACAAAATCTATAATGCATTTATGCACAAAATTAGACTAAGTTGGCTCGTTCAGTTTGTGCGCCTCATCTGCATTGTGTTTGGTACACACTCTGCTACGACAAAACCCTGCGGTTTACTGGGAGCGCCACAGGTAGTTTTGCAGTCCTGTAGTGTGAGCTTGCCTTTAAAGGGAAAGTTCATCCAAAAATAAATTAGCCCATAATTTACTCCCTCAAGTCATCCGAGGTGTGTATGACATTCTTTTTTCATACGAATAAAATTAGTTATATTAAAAAAGTCCAGGCTAATCCAAGCATTAGAATTGGATTCATAGTTGCTCTGTTTTTGAAGTCCATATAAAGTGCATCTGTCCATCATATAACTGCTCCACACGGCTCTGGGGTGTTAATAAAGGCCTTCTGAAGCGAATCAACGCGTTTGTGTAAGAATAATATCCATATTTAAAACTTTATCAAGTAAACTTTCGGTCGACGCATCTTGAGTTTCACCGTCAACATTCAACACTTTTCCACAGGTGGTCGGTCGAAAGTTTACTTGATAAAGTAAATATGGATATTTTTCTTACACAAACGTGTTGATTCGCTTCAGAAGGCCTTTATTAACACCCCAGAGCCGCTGGAGCAGTTATATGACGGACAGATGCACTTTTTATGACTTCAAAAACAGAGCAACTATTAATCCAATTCTAATGCTTGGATTAGCCTGGACTTTTGTAATCTTTCAGATGAATAAAATCTGAGTAGTCATACACACATAGGATGACTTGAGGGTGAGTAAATCATGGGCTAATTTTTCATTTTTGGGTGAACTATCCCTTTAATGTATATAAATTATGCACAACACACCTTTCCGTCAAAGCAGGTCTCTGCACAGGGTGACACCGAGGGCATGCACACTTCAGTTGAACACATGAAGTAAATCTGTTTGCAGGGAGGAAACACAGGAAGCGTCAGGTTACCTTCCCAAATTCAAGATTATAATTCCCCTGTCGTCTAGTCGTTACCTCCTCGTTTATATATTTATTGGTGGACAAATCCATGAACTGAAAGGCTTTAATCTCAAAGCGACGCTGGTACCGATTCTGAGGCAGATGTTTCACATAAAGGATGGAGGTGCTGCCAGAGTCAAGAGGATTTGGGCATCTGCAGAAAAATAAACAATCGCTATCAAGGATCGATCATGATGGATAAAGAGACATCTGACATATGCATATTTAAAAGTTTTGCTTAAAGGGTTAGTTCACCCAAAAAAAGAAAAAAAAAAAAAAAAGTAATTTGTTATTAATGACTTCCACTCATGCCGTAAGACTGTGGTTCATCTTCAGACACAAATGAAGATATTTTAGTGTAAATCTGATGCTCTGAAAGGCCTCCATTGGCTCAATGCACTTTACACTCTCAAGACCCTTAAAAGACACTAAAGACGTCGATACAAAGTCCATCTCACTACAGCGGCTCTACAATAACTTTATGAAGAGGCGAGAATAGTTTTTGTGCACAAAAAAACCTAAATAACGACTTATATAGTGATGACGATTTCAAAACACGGCCTCATGAAGCTTCGAAGCGTTATGAATCAGTGAGTCGATTCATGATTCGGATCGCGTGTCAAACCATAGATATACATAAGGCTAGATGTCTCGTCCGCTGCTGGCCAATGGAGGTGGACGTCTGCTCCTGGTGGCCATCTTGTCTCAGTCAGCTCACTCATAACATTGTGTTTTAATGGTGCGTGTGCTTTTTAAATAACCATAACTTGCTAAATTTTCTACCGATTTTCAAACTGTTTGGTTTGTTATAAACGTCAGAGATGTAGTTATGACAGCACACTTATGGATAATTATTCATAATTTGTTCAAGCATCCATAATTATAGCCACGTTAATAAAGTTTGTAAGAAACCAAACCATTTGTAAATCCGTCAAGATTTCAGTGAGATAAGAGTATTTGTGTTCAGATCACTCGCCTTACAGAAAGCTTGCCTGAGACAAGATGGCCGCCGGTGATGACGTTAGAGACTCCGCCGTAAGACATCTAGCCTTTATTATGGATATCTGTGTGTCAAACTGCTGAAATCACGTGACTTTGCCGATCCAAACCGCTGAAATAGCGTTATGAATCAGTAAGTCTTCGAAGCTTCATGATGCAGTGTTTTGAAATCGGTCATAACTATACAAGTCGTTATTTAGGTTTAGCACAAAATCTATTGTCGCCGATTCATAAAGTTATTGTAGAGCCACTGTAGTGAGATGGACTTTGTAACGACGTCTTTAGTGTCTTTTAAGGGTCTTGAGAGTGTAAAGTGCATTGAGCCAATGGAGGCCTTTCAGAGCCATCAGATTTACACTAAAATATCTTCATTTGTGTCTGAAGATGAACGGAGGTCTGACGGGTGTCCAACGACATGAGGGGAAGTAATTAATGACAGAATTTACATTTTTGGGTGAACTAACCCTTTACCAAATCTTACCAGCCTCTGTAACTTATTTAACTGAAATTCAAGGAAGTTCACATGTAAGCATTACGGAAGGTAACTAAATATAAAAATATAAGACAAAGAAACTTCTATATGTGGCATTTTGAACAATTGTGCATCTACTGACAGACAACTAACAAAATGTAATATTTTAAACTTTGTAATAGTTTAACTTTCAAACTGGGCTCACAACCATACATTGTGTTTATCCATTTAAAAATTCGACATTGCAGATGTGCATTTGATTTCAAAATTAATTTTTAAATTCCATTTAAATTAAAAAGTTGCAAATCTGCATCAATCATTTGCTTTCAATTTAAAATTCAGGTTCTCACCCCTCAAAAAGCAGAATCAGGGCACTGGTAGCGGAGCGTGGATAGGCCACACAGTAGTGAACTAGAAGTGTAGCTGCAGGTTGGGGAGAGCTCAGACGCAACTCCAGATATACAGGCTTCCCCAGAAGAACATGTAGGGGCAGATGACAGTGTGGATAGAAGTTGGTGAAAGTCGCATCTGCAAGGGAAAAGGGGGCAGAAGAGATCATCCGATTGCCATTCTGATCAACCAGAGAAACCAGTGAGACAACTAGAGAGATATTCACCCTCAGAAATCAAAAGCTGAACTCCAAACAGTCCTTCAGAGAGCAGGTGTGGAGGAAGACTGGGACTCATTACCATATACCCTGCACTGGCCAGCACAGGTCTGGAGAGCCGAGGATCAGCCAAAACCTTCTGATAGCGGCATTCAACCATCAGTCTGGAGCACAAAACAAAAGGAAAAAATGAGAATAATAAAATGGCAATGTAAAGATTCTTTCAAAGTCGGCATGAAACCATTGCAAGTGTTTTTATTCCCATTGTGACAAGTTGTGTGAAATAGCTCAAACGTTTCAGGGAGAGAAGAAAAGTAGGGCAGGACTTGATTTTGCTATTGCTGTGATCTCAGAGTGACAGGTTTATTTAAAAATTACCAAGGCATATGAAAAAGGTGCGCATTTAAGTTTCTAATAAATACTGCAATCCCACCCTTTGTGACTTTAAAACTACACCAACCATGTGACCAAGGTGAGAAAAAAAAAAGCTGAACCACATTGTGATGAAGGATTACAAAGGCTTGGAACCATGCATTAAAAGATCAGGGGCCGGATTCACAAAAATCTTAAGTTACGAAAATTCTTAAGATAAATTCTAAGAAGTTCGTAAGAATGTTCCTAAGTGCAATTCTTAAGAAGTTTTTATTTTCTGAAGTAAAAAATTAAGATGGTTTAAGAAAATATGTGGTGTTATTTTATTGAAAGGTATGACTGAAGACTCGCTGAATGAAACACCTCAAAGCCTGTCTTTCCGCACTTCCTGCAGATTACCGTAGATATCATAAGTGTGCAGATTACCGTAGATATCATAAGTGTGCAGACTATTTTCGTCATCACTGGCTTGACGGGAGTTAATCACTCAATGTCGTGTCAAATACGAGCGTGTTCATAGATGTATACGTAGATGCCTCATTAGCGCCTGTACAGATCAGTAGAATGAAGCATCTACGATCAATATATCTATGACCACTCGTATTTTGACCTCACTAGCCGGAAGTTATGGCGGAGCTCAGAGATGATCACGTTCGTCTGATAAGAGGTAAAATAACAGCATAAATACTGCTGGGTTTCTCTCAGAAACTGATGGTTTGGCTAGATAAGACCGTTATTCATCATCTGGTGTCGTTTAAAGCCCTTTGAAGCTGCACTGTAACCTTTGACCTTGAACCGTTTGGAGCCCATTGAAGTCCATTATATGCAGAAAAACCCTGGAGTGTTTATCAAAACTTCATGTCTTTCTGCAGTCAAAAAGAAATTGATATCTTGGATGACATGGGGGTGAGTAAATTATCAGCAAAAGTTTATTTTAAAGATAACTAATCCTTTAAAACGACCCAATTGCTGGGTTAGTCCATTTTCAACCCAACTTGGGTTATTTTTAACCCAGCATTTTTTAGAGTGTAGACTTTTGGGCTGCTGCAGTCTTGCATTATTTAGGTATTTTTAATGTTTGTAAACTGTTTTCATGCATGCATGTTGGTCTTGTTGCAAAACAACTTGCCCTTCGGGGACATAAACGAATAAAGTGAAAAGAAACAATTTGCAAAAACCTGATGGGATTATCTCTGGAGATCATGCCATACTTCAGGTTGCGAACTTTGATGACGGTCTGTACCTCAGCCAGGTAAATTGTCGTCTCGCCGATGACCTGATGGAAGAAAAAAATAATAAAATAAAAATATTCTTTCAATCCACCAGTTGAATCAATGTACAAGCCAGAGCCAGCAGAAGGGGCGTCTGAAGAAATGAAAGGGACTAAAAAAAAAAACCTGCCGCTACTGAGCAAATACAGATGGCATATATATGGAAAATTAAGCTAATATATTTGAAAATTCATTGGAGAGAGAAAAAAACAAGTCAAAACACTTACAAAAGAACGCGTTCCACACTCAGTGACAGAAAATTTGAAGATGGCGAAGTCTTTGTTGGCGATAACAGGTTTGCAACCAGTCTTCCCAGCAACAATGAAGCTCATCGGGTCCACAGGGACATTTGTGAAATTGTTGTGAATTGCAAACACAAAATTCATATCAGCAGTGCATTCTGGGAAAACAAGAAGGTTGAGACTAATGGAAACAGCACAGTCAAGTATTTATACAACACGTGTATTCTTAACCTCGTTCCAACGGGAATACACTTGGAGTAGTCTAAAGGAAACATGTGACCACATGCACAAGGTTAGAAATTTGCATTAGATGCTCCAACCATAACAGGTCCATAAAAGTGCATTCTGCAAACTTTCCTTTCGCTCTCAGCAAACAGTTAGTGAATGAGACCCGGTATCCATTCAAATGTAGTGGGTAATTTTGGGTTTAAAATCATAGATATCCATAATAAAGGCTAGATGTCTTACGGCGGAGTGTCTAACGTCATCACCGGCGGCCATCTTGTCTCAGGCAAGCTTTCTGTAAGGCGAGTGATCTGAACACAAATACTCTTATCTCACTGAAATCTTGACGGATTTACAAATGGTTTGGTTTCTTACAAACGTTATTAACGTGGCTATAATTCTGGATGCTTGAACAAATTATGAATAATTATTCATAAGTGTGCAGTGTCATAACTACATCTCTGACGTTTATAACAAACCAAACAGTTAGAAAACCGGTAGAAAATTGAGCAAGTTATGGTTATTTAAAAAGCACACGCACCATTAAAACACAATGTTAGGAGTGAGCCGACTGAGACAAGATGGCCGCCAGGAGCAGACGTCTACCTCCATTGGCCAGCAGCGGACGAGACATCTAGCCTTATGTATATCTATGCTAGTAACCCTTCAGAGCATGATAAGCTTGTTCAGGTGTGTTTGATTAGGGTTGAAGCAAAACTATCCAGGACCGGAGTTCGCCACCCCTGATGTAGAGGAAACACTCAAACAATAACGCAGTCATACACACATACATATCTAAATGTTCAAATTAATTTAATCTTAAAACATTTAAGAGCACGTGATCTTTGCATAGCCTACGTGTTGTTTCAACATTACTTTGTGAATTTAGAAACGAAGGTTAATGATGAATCATGATTTGTTCGTGAAAATATTCGTACACACAAATCGGTGTGTACACACGGTTAGTGAATAAGACGCGGTATTCAATAAAGTGCAGTGTCATTTTTTTAGGTTTCTGCCATACTAGCTTAATGTACAAAAGCAACAAACCTTTGGTAGATTGTGACCAAGAGTATGTACTACTTCAGTTAATTTACTCAAAGACAAATGATATTGATTTTAGCTAAAGACGTGCAAATCCTGGCACCATTGTTGACATTGTTACAGTTTTAGTACACAAGAAAGAACACACCATCCATGGGATAGTAGCAGACCGAGGTGTCTGCATCAAAGCAGCATCCTCTGGTCAGGCACTCTTCTCGAGTTATACCCGAGGTGCTACACGACACTTTCTGCTCGTCTTTGATGGTGCAGCCTTGAATTTAAACATGAAAAGCAGAGTTAATTTGAGGAAAGCAGCAGGACTTAATGCAAAGAAATGAAGTCAAAATCATTAACATTAAAGAGCAATCATAAGCAAGCGTCACATTCACCTCCTGGTTTGCTTTTCAGCAGTATCAAGGATGGTGGGTATAGGGAAGGCGATGATTGAGAAGGTTGTGTAAGGGGTAGTTTTGGACATGGTTGATCTGACTGCACATCCAGCGGTTGATCTGACTGCACATCCAGCGGTTGATCTGACTGCACATCCAGCGGTTGATCTGACTGCACATCCAGCGGTTTTAGGGAAGCAGTGAGACTTTGGTTTGCATGACAAGACAACGTAGCGGCATCCAACTTTCCAGCTTCCGTCAGGTAGAGGACCCTCAGAGTATAATGGCCGTCCTAAAGACAGAACAATCATGAGAGAAAGCTGGGTGAAACTTCAGTTCGGCCTCTAAAATGAGTTGCAAATGCAAAGGATAGATCGGCCAAAAAGGAAAATTACCCCATGATTTACTCACCCTCAAGCCATCCCCATCTCATTCATTTAATATAACTATCATGTACACCTAGGATCAGTGTTTGGGCACGTTACTTTAAAAAAAGCAATTCGTTATAGTTACTAGTTACTTCTTACAAATAGTAACGGAGTTAGTAACTGACTTCCATCATATTAAAAAAGTAATAGTTACTTTCCCTGGTAATTAGTTACTTTTTTTTCTTCAAATGCTCAAGTATGTCAAATAACTTTGATGCCCCCAATATTAAATATGTTAAATTAATAAATTGGACACTTTGGTAAGTAGTAACTAGTAACTAACTAATTACTTTTTTTAAGTGTCCAATTTATTCATTTAACATTTAATATTGGGGGCATCGATGTTATTTGACATATTTGAACATTTGAAGAAAAAAAAAAGTAACTAATTACCAGGGAAAGTACTGTTACTTTAAGATGATGTAACCGTTACTAACTCAGTTACTATTTGTAAGTACTAGTAACTAACTAATTACTCTTTTAAAGTGTCCAATTTATTCATTTAACATATTTAATATTGGGGGGCAACAAAGTTATGACATATTTGCATTAACAGCAGTTACTTTCCCTGGTAATTAGTTACTTTTATAATGATGTAACTCGGTTACTTTTTTGTAAGAAGCAGTGTTGCCACAGTTACTTTGAAAAAGTAATCTGATTACTCGATTTTAAAAGTAACCAAGTTACTTTTAAAATCAAGTATTCTATAACGCTATAAAGTAACCAAGTTGGATTACAAGTTACTAGCATCACTAAAAAAAAAAAAAAAAAGTAATTATTTAGTTACTACTTACCAGTGATGCCAGTAACTTGTAATCCAACTTGGTTACTTCATAGCTTTATAGATTACTTGATTTTAAAAGTAACCAAGTTACTTTTTAAAGGAGTAACCAGATTACTTTTTCAAATGTTCAAATAACTTTGATGCCCCCAATATTAAATATGTTAAATGAATTGGACACTTTAAAAAGTAATTAGTTATAGTTACTAGTTACTTCTTACCAGTGATGCCAGTAACGCGTTACTCTATTCTGACTCTTTCCACTAACGAGTAATCTAACGCGTTACTATTTCCAAATCAGTAATCAGATTAAAGTAATTTATCCAAGTCACTGTGAGTTACTATTTTAGTCATTTTTTTGCTTTCTTCTTGCATCTCGGGGAGAGTATTTATATTAAGTGAAGTCAAGAAAGATTTACATTTTTTATTATAACGTTTTTTTTTCAGGAAATATTTTTTAATTTCAACTTCAAATGTCAGGAGATACATTGTTGACGTTACTGTAAAAAAATGCACTTCCAATAAAGTGAGTTTTGGCAAAACGGTTGTGATTTCTATGTTGAGGCGGCAGGGGTATTGTCGGCAGCTGCTGAATGTAACTAATAAAGTAACTTGTAATCTAACTTAGTTACTTTTAAAAATCACATAATCTGTAAAGTAACTAAGTTAATTTTAAAGGAGTAGTCAGTAATCAGATTAATTTTTCAAAGTAACTATGGCAACACTGCTTCCAAATAGTAACTGAGTTACATCATTATAAAAGTAACTAATTACCAGGGAAAGTAACTACTGTGTTACTTTTTTTCAAATGTTCAAATATGTCAAATAACTTGGATGCCCCAATATTAAATATGTTAAATGAATTGGACACTAAATAGAATAAATTATTATTATAAAACATTGTACATTAATGCACACCGTTGTAATGTTGCTGTGGGACAATGTGAGAAATCTAATTCAATACATTATTGTAAATATTATCAGTAGGCCTACTATATAGTGTAAATATTATCAGTACTATACTACTCCTTTGGTAGTGGAGCTCAGTCTATATTAGGGGACAGAAAGCTGTCAGACTTCATAAAAAAAAAAGAATATTAATTTGTATTCTGAAGAGGAGCAAAGGTCTTCCGGGTTTGGAACAATAATATGCGGGTGACAGAAATTACATTTTTGGGTGAACTGGCCCTTTAAGATTCAGAGTAGCTCAGAGGAGAAAGGTTTGGGGGGGGGGGGGGGGGGGATAAGGGCTTGGACATCAAATGAAGAGCATTTGTTCTAGAGGTGCATCAAGACATTATATTTTGCTATAATTTTCTCTTTTGAATATACATTCATGGTCCTGTTTGAATGGGTCAGAGTTAAATAGTTTGTTCACCCGTTTTGTAAGTTATAATCCAAAGCCACTCATTTGTAACTCACTTTAGACAAAGAGCATCTTCCAATAATGCAAACAGGCCTAAATGTAATTCTTCTGTGGGTCACATTATGGCAGTCAATAGGGTTCAAACTACATTGACTTTACTGCGTGTAAAATAAATAAAAACAAACACCAATCACATCTCAAAAAGTCTTTTGTGTTTCACAGAATTCACTCTAAAAGATGCTGGGTTAAAAATAACCCAAGTTGGGTTGGAAATGGACCAACCATGCAATTGGGTTGTGTTAACCCAGCAGTTGGGTTAAATGTTTGCTTAAAACAACCCAATTGCTGGGTTAGTCCATTTTTAACCTAGCATTTTTTAGACTGAAGAGAGAAACGCATGCAGGTTGGGAACATCAAGAGTGAGTAAATAACTACTCCTTTAAAAGCTGACTTGAAGTGAACTTCAAGAGCAGAAATGTTTCCATAACTTCAATACCTTCAAGGTGACATGACAGCCAGTGTAGTCAACAAGCAAAACATTATGGCCATGGCCTTGTGTCAGAGAGTATCCACAGGTCTCTGGGGCTTCAAGCACAGATTCACTTACTCCAAAACCTGGAAATATTTAAGCAAACATTGAAAATGTCAGTTAAGATCACATGTATGAAAAACAAAACAATTGATATATTAACACTTACCCAAAATTTTCACCTGACTGAGAGAACCAGAGGGCAAAGTCACTTTCATAGTGTTATTATTACAGAAAACGGCCACCTCTGATTTCATGTCATGTCCTCTGTCTTGAGCCAGCACTTCACCATCAGAAGAATCATAATCTACGCCAGAAAAACGATCTAAAGTGGAGATCGGCTCATGTGCTAGAACCGAACCGATACAGCACACAAACAAAAGGATCGCTTTCACTCCCTGCCAAGCCATGTGTGCAAACGCAGCAAAAGATAGAACGACTAGTGCTGCAAAAACACATCTTTAAAGTGTTAGGCTCCTTCATTCATAACACCTGTCTCCAGCAGTTTGAGTATAATTAGCTCTCCTTGAATATTAATTAGGTCACGTGACGCTTTATCGCGTCCGCGTCTAGTTGGACGCTTGAACATTTTGAATCCATTTGCGCGTCCACATTCACGCGCGTATAAATCGAGCGTTTGAAGCAAAATAAACGCGCGTTCATGTCGCTCCAGGAAAATATGTCATAAAACACCACTCTGCCTCTTTTCATTTTCATTAAAAATATATATTAAACATTAATAGCCATACAAATGTGGTCCAGGAAAAGCCTACATTATCTTCACTGCATGTGTATTTAAATATCCTTAAAAAAATAAAGTTATGAAACTTCTCTTTGCCCTCAGTCAAAACCATTTGGCAGACATTAAATGCATATATGGCTGCTACAACTACCCCATAAAGAGATTAAATCAAGCAATCAATCAATCAAGTCATTTACATTTACAATGTTATAAATATATATGTAAGTTTTTCAATAAGTATGTTTGTCATGGACCCAGCTGGAGGTTATTTTGTTTTTCCCAAAATAACCACTAGAGGGAGTCAAGATACATTTTCACTGTTGCTATGCACTGCGTTTGACAACTGGGATAAACAAATCTCCTTGGGGAAGCTGACACCATCTACGTATCTGAAGAGAAGAGGATTATAATAATTTATAGAATTTTATAAGGCTATAATTTTCAGATATTAGTGTTTAAGAGAATATTGTTCTGCAAGATATCACAGTGATGTATGATAGATGAATAGTGAAGTCTGTAGTTTGAGAGGATATGTTATTTATAAGGAATATTATATTTTTTTTTTTTAAGGTCATAGCTTGTGGGGTAAAACCCCCTTCTGAGGGCATAGTTTCTCTCTATCATAATTACTATAATAACATATTTCTGTCTATCAAATCCTGTTTTACACTTAATGCAGAATAACTAGGTGGTAAAATCAAAATAGTTGAACAAAATAAAAACAATTATATAAATGTTAAAATGGCTGTGAATGGCTAATGAATTACTGTTTATTTATGTATTTATTTATTACAACATATTTGTTTGCATGGCTTAGTTATATGTATAAATATAAATGTTAAAATGGCTGTGAATGGCTAATGAATTAATGTTTATTTATTTATTTATTTGTTTGTTTGTTTATTTATTACAATATATTTGTTTGCATGACTTAGTTATATGTATACATTTAAATGTTAAACATGTGGATATGTTGGACATTCCTCAAATAAATATTAATATATATATGCCTATACATGTTGATACATTACTTGCCTTTTACTTTTAGAGATTAAAAACTAGTCTGTTCATTTAGCTGTCTATGAAGCAAACTGGTTGGTAAGAAAGGGGTCATTTTACCCCACCTTGGGGCAAAACGCCCCCTTTGTACAAAAATATTTTCAGTCAAAATACTAATTAATTATGAAGGCTGAGCAATTTTAATATTTGGTGAATAACTCCTGCCATAGTCACTCAAAACCGGGATGGCAATTCAAGTCACATTTATGTTTTGTTTCACTGTAATGTCATATTTTCCCTAAGGGGGGCGTTTCCCCCACTCCACCTATGTATTATAATATGAAGTATTTCATTAAACTATTTGTTGTCATTTCATATTTAAAATGGTTATGTATATTTGATTGAGCTTCCACCAGAGCTGCTCAGACAGATTCTTCTAGATGTGGTGAAGGAGATGGAGCCTTTCTCACTCGGTCAATGTGCAGAAAGTTTAAGCACATGGTCAGCCATCAA
This sequence comes from Gobio occitaniae, assembly GCA_033150135.1. NCBI lineage: Eukaryota > Metazoa > Chordata > Actinopteri > Cypriniformes > Gobionidae > Gobio > Gobio occitaniae. The sequence continues at coordinate 323,392 of JARQWZ010001240.1, forward strand.
AGTTTTCGAAGAAAAGCTCTCTTTGCCCGGCTGGACAGTGTGTATATTTATTACTTTTATTGTCTCTACAAAAACACCACTGAATACTGGAAACTGGCGATGGAAAGAAGGGGATCGTGATGGGATCTGTTCCATGGACTGCTACAGCATTAATTCATGAATGTGAAAGAAAGAAATGAAATGGAAACCTAAATAAATGTTTTAGTGGATAAAGCTGTGTCTGTCTCTTTCTAAACAATTTGTATCTCTTTTTTTTTGTGACTTTTATCAACAGTTTATCAATATTTGTCTCACAGGCAAAACATCGTTTTTAGGGTAACATTAACTATGAGCAATACATTTTATACAGTGTTTATTCATCTTTTTTAGTATTGAGTAATAAAAAATACAGCTGATCATGTTCACAGTAAATCATTTTGATTTGAATGTGTATTAGTAAATATTGAAATTAACAAATAATAAATGCTGCAGCAGAACTGTTTATTATTAGTTTGTGTTAACTAATGTGTGTTCAAAATAGAAATGCTAATGTCCAACTGATGAACAGCTAGTGTGACTAACAGTGTTGAGAGACATTTGTATCCTTAAAATAATTATTGCTCTATGTCTTTGATGGTTGATAAACTTAGACAGTGGTTCTCAAAGTGTGGTACAGTTAGGGTTATGGTTAGGGTTAGGACAATATATTAGTTGTAACGTGCATTTTGTAACGCGCATGTAACGCGTTTTAACCCACACATGCCAGAATGACGAAACTTAGTGCATTATTTAGTTGCCATATCAACATTATTTAGAGAAAAAATAGCGCAAAAATTAAAAAATCTCTGGAAGATATTACTGAACATGTATTTAACCAGAGCAAAAGTACATTTCTGACTTAAGTTTAGTTTTCATCTCTGTTTTTTGTGTTTATTTAAAATAAGACAAATCCGATATTATCTTAATCTTCTATCTGTTATTTATCAGTTGATCTAGTTCTTTAATGCTGATCTAACAGCAGAAGACACAGATGGGGTGTGTGTTAACACTGCGTTACAATCAGCCCCTATTAGAAATATGCCATTATATTCTATGCTTTTATGAATTCTTGAGAAACCACGAGAAAAGGGTGACTGAGAGTTAATGTTCAGATATTAATAATTATAATTATGTTTTGAACTGTGCTGTATAGCTGTATTTAGCGATGTGTTTGTAGTCAAACTCAAAAATACTTATATTTTTAATGATTAAAAAATGCCATTATTTTATTTCAAAAAGTGAATAATTGTGTTTTGTTGACAAAATATTTTAGTTTGTCTTGTATATTTTTTTGATTATATCAGGTGACATTTTAAGCTGTTATTTGGTCATGTTATAATGTACTCCACCTATGGGGCATGTTGTCACATTTCACTTCCATTCTTTCGGGGTAAATCAAGAAAAAAGTATACACTGTATTAATGAAACAAAACCACATAATTGTACTAGACATGTGTGCAATTAATGTGGGAAACAATAAATACTCTGAACCCCAAGTGGATTTACACAAACTGAGTAAATGGATTTACCCTGCTCTCCCCTACAGTTTAATTGAATCTTTATTTGAGTAAAGTTTAATGTACAGTACAGTTTTAATTTAACTTTTCAACACATTTAAATGTAATCATTGTTTTATTATTTTATTTACCTGTATGTCGATACCTCACTTCACAGGACGTAGCAGAGTTTTACATATGCATTTGAATATTCATAGTTATTATACAAACTAGAGTGTTTATGAATGGTTATGGCAATAACTGTTACATTCGTATATTATATTTTTATGAATATGTAAACATATGAAAAGTGTTGAGAAGCAGCTGAGGGCTGTCATTTTTTAATATTTTACTTTATTTCCCTCAGGAATATTATATGCAGCAGAATAGCCTACATTTATACATATTTAACCAAATCAAAATGTATTTTCATATTGAATGACAGGTGCAGCTTCAAATCTGTTTTTCATTGAAAGCATTATTTATGTTAAAATAGAGACAATGCCTTTATCCAATTTTTGGAGGTAGATTAGTGCCCTCTGGTGGGAGTAAAAGGAGAAAAACTGATGTAATGCCATGGTGTGTATACTCTACACCGATCAGGCATAACATTATGACTATAACGTTGTGTCGGTCCCCCGTCGAGGCATGGACTCCTCTAGACCCCTGAAGGTGTGCTGTGGTGTCTGACACCAAGATGTTAGCAGCAGATCCTTTAAGCCCTGTAAGTTGCGAGGCAGGGCCTCCATGGATCGGACTTGTGTGTTCAGCACGTCCCACAGATGCTCGATTGGATTGAGATCTGGGGGATTTGGATTCAGATGTGGGCCGGATCTGGTGTGTGTTGAATCCACATGTTTCCAGATGTGGGCCGACACTGTGATGCTGTCAATGTTTTAGAGTGTTACCTCTTCCTTCCTAAACTTTTTTTGTAGTTGATTTGTAGATTGTACACAACACACACACAAAAAAATCTGTGTTTTTGTCTATTTCCCATTTGTTTCCTAGGCCGGTCCTACACTCTAAAAAAAAAGTCTCGTAATCATAAGGGAACCTTTTTTAGTGCTATATAGCACCAATTTTGGTGCTTCAGTGGTTCTTCAGAGGTGCTATATAGCACCTTAGTCAAAGAACCGGTGAAGAACCTCTGAAGAACCGGTGAAGAACCTCGGAAGAACCGCTGAAGAACCACTGAAGCACCAAAAATGGTGCTATATAGCACTAAAAAAGGTTCCCCTATGATTACGAGCCAAGAACTATTTTTGGTGCCATATAGAACCTCTTTTTTTTTAGAGTGTATGCCATTTTTGACCGCGAACAACACAAGTGTTACAATTTTTTTTTTTACAATCATTCAAAGTCTTCGTATAGTTTTTGTGGTCACACAGCAGAGTTCTGTACCGTTCTGATGAAATGGCGAGTTTTAACATTTCAAAACTTTTATTTTTCAATCTAAAATGACCAAACAATGACCACAAATAAGGGATCTTTATTGGCATTGATGGTTCCATGAAGAAACTTAAACATCCATGGAACCTTTCCTTTGGACAAAAGATTATTAACAGAGGAAAATATTAACAAATTAAAAAAAAAGGTTCTTTTGGAGGTTAAATAGCCCTGTAAATTGTGTAATTTTGTAAAGTGTAATCGTCCTGGATGAGGAGAAATGATAATTCTGCAGTCTATACAGCGGCCAAATAATTACATAGCCAATATATTCATTTTTAAGTATGTAAATGATATATAATTTTTTTTTATTTACTTCTCAACTATACATTTATGCTGTGTTTTGGGGGATATGAAGTACTTTTTTTTACCTTATAATTACTCAACTACACTATTATCGTGCATAGGAAATATAATTTTTTTTAATGAAAAGAAAACACTTTAATGATGATCTAAATTAAATATGAGTTTGTGGATATTGATCTAGATGTTAGAGGCAGAATTACAGTTTTAGAAATAAAGTGTTTTGACCATATACATCCAGCAGAGGGAGAGAGAGATCCATTCAACTGCTGTGATTATATACAGTATATATACATTTTAAAATACATTAAATCAGTATTTTTGTCTGTTTATAATTTTTGGTTGTTGTTTATGGCCTTTTGAAGTGTCTTGTTTTTGCACAAATGCTGCAAAAGTTGATTGAAATGACATATTATTTATTTAAATAATCCAAATGAATAAAATCATTATTTTTAGAATAAAAAAATAATTAAAAAAAGGAAATAAAACCAACAAAAAAAGCAGATATGACCAGGAGTGAAGAGACACCTGTGTGTGTGTGTGTGTGTGTGTGTGTGTGTGTGTGTGTGTGTGTGTGTGTGTGTGTGTGTGTGTGTGTGTGTGTGTGTGTGTGTGTGTGTGTGTGTGTGTGTGTGTGTGTGTGTGTGTGTGTGTGTGTGTGTGTGTGTGTGTGTGTGTGATCAGTCGTCGTGCTCTAGTACCACGCTTTCATTTATGTGTGTAAATTGTCATATTCATGCTGGATTTGTTGATCTTTTTAAATGAATGAAATAAAATGAAATGTATAAATGAGCCCAAACACCTAGAGTGTGACTACTCAGTGTGTGTTTAGACATATAATGTAACAAAAGCCACACAATCACAGTATTTTTTTTTTTAACTAAGGAAAGCTCAAATTGAGTCCCATATGAAAAAATACTATAGTATATTATAGTAAAATTACTCTAGTAAATACTATAGTGTTTTTGAACAGTAGTAAATATAATACAGTAAATTAACAAAGTGTAGTAAATACTTTAATATACAACAATATACTACAATTTACTGAAGTATCTTTACTATATGGTTCAAAAACACTATAGTATTAACTAGAGTCATTTTACTGTAATTTTACTATAATATACTATAGTATTTTTTCATGTGGGGTCATATTGACCCCAAACACCCGACTAGGGTTAAGGGGAGTTGTAAAGGCTTACAATATCAGTTTAATAGAAATCATTAGACAATGCCTTTCCTTTCAATATATGTTCAATGTAAATGTTGCATTTAGATGTGTTGAGTTATGAAATGTATTTCCAATAGCTTTGCCTATGCAGAAACACAAGTGTGTAAATGTGTAAGAAAACACCTCTAATAGCCTCATATTCAAACATTATATCCTTCTAAAACATGCGACCTCATAACGTGAAATAAAGTTAGGCCTATTACTTGTCATGTTTTATTAGTTTCTGTTGGTTGAGAGAATAATGTCTCGAGGTGTTGAAGCAGCAGGTATAATAACACTTTCTTTGTGACAGTCAGAGATACAATCAAGATTATTCAATAATCAAACTCATATTTAATGTGTTACTGGGTCATGATGAGTGTTTAAGTAAATTCAGATACAACATGTATTATTCTTTATTAGGACAAAAGAAAAACAGTGCAAACACATCTGTTGACGAGGTGTATGGAGGGATATCGATAATTATCTGAAATATTACGGTCAGATTATTGTCTGGCCCTGCAGTCAAAACATAAAAACAATGTAGATAATAAAAAAATATCGCTATATATATATGTGTATGTATCTATATACATTTTCTGGCCACACGGTTTCTATACTTCAATTCCTTGTGATGACTTTGCTATTATTGTAAAATTATGTGAATAGTGTCCCAATAATAAGAATTATAATAATAACAACGAATGAGCAGGAGTATCCAAACTTTTGACTGACAGATCAGCGCGAGACACTATCGCGCCTATCGATCAATAAAATCCTTCAATATTTCATTTCCAACATTTAAAAGATGTAACACTACATTATTGTGTGAAATAATACTTATTTTCATCGCAAAGAGATATATTCCAGCTCCAGCACACTGAGGCAGAGCGCTCATCCAATCGGCAGGACGCGGTTGCTGGAAGGCCAGCTCTGATTGGTTTAGAGTGCTGTCTGTCACGCGAGCGGACCAATGAGGAGCGTCTGCTGTCCCCGTTCACCCCTGCGTTGACGTGCGCGTCACGTGATGTTTTCGCTGGGCTGTAGTGATGTGTAGCCACCATGAGTGAAGCGGGCAAATAAAGATTTATAATGGCAGCGAGCGATGATGGAGGCTCCGCGAAGATGCAACGTTTCGTCGTGCTGATCAATCACCGGGGCGATACATCGGGAAGCAGCAGCACGGATTACTCGAACGTGTAATTGTATCTGAGCTAGCCAACAAAATGGGCCGTGCATCGGCGTAAAGCGGAGGTAAAGTGACCTTTCATCGCATTGTCCCATGGAAGATCGGCCGCGTTTACTGAATCACGGCGTCATGTTGACACTGGAGGCACAACCGCGTCGCGCTGTCACGAAAACGACCGCGAGTAACGGCGACATCTCTTGTGCTGCCGGGGAGCCACCATCCTCCTCATCCTCCTCCTCCACCTCCTCCACCTCAATCAATAACAGCGGCTCCCGTTTGCCCATGCACTTAACGGCCTCCTCTCATTCTCAGAGGAGGTACCATCCGCCTTACCACTTTAAAGTGCATCATCTGTTCCCAGATGAGAGCCCTCAGGACGCTGTATTGAGGAAAAACCTGCCCCCCCTCCAGTATAAGGTCCACGATTCTGCCTTTTGCCGTGTGTTAAGCGCTGACACCACCGCCGCTGCCCTGGCCGCGGCCGCCGTTTGCTCCGGTGGTGTGGACCGCGATATATGGAAATGCGGATATCTCCGAAAACAGAAACACGGCCACAAGAGGTTCTTTGTGCTGAGGGGGGCCAGCAATCTGGGCCCCAGTCGGTTGGAGTACTACGATAGCGAGAAGAAATTCCGAAACGCCCTAAAAGCTGCTTCCTCCGGGGTCGTGTGCCCCGCCAAGAGGGTGATTTATCTATCCCAGTGTTTCACGGTCAACAAGAGGGCGGATGCCAAGAACAAATACCTCATTGCCCTTTATACGAAAGACGAGTACTTTGCGGTGGTCGCCGAAAGCGAGCAGGAGCAAGAGGAGTGGTACTTATCCCTCACCGAACTTATGACGGAGGGGAAAAAGCTGGACAACGACGAGCTTGACGACGGCTATGGGACGATTTCGCCGGGAACGATATTCAAGGAGGTGTGGCAGGTCAACGTCAAACCTAAAGGCTTAGGTCAGACTAGGAATTTAATGGGGGTGTACCGTCTGTGCCTTTCCGCCAAGACTATCCACCTGGTGAAGCTGAACTCGGAGACGCCCGCCGTCAACCTGCCGCTGATGAACATTCGCCGCTGCGGCCACTCCGAGAGCTTCTTCTTTATCGAGGTGGGCCGCTCGTCTTCCATCGGGCCGGGCGAGATATGGGTGCAAGTCGAGGATTCGGTGGTGGCGCAGAACATGCATGAAACCATCCTGGACACTATGAAGGCTCTGAAGGCCTTTCCTGACTTTAGGCCGCGGAGTAAAAGCCAGTCCTCCGGTACGAACCCCATGGCGTTTATAACTACGCGCCGGCATCTTGGCAACCTTCCCCCAAGCCAAACCGGGTTGCAGCGCCCGTCCAGAACCGATTCCGTCACGGGCACGCCACCGACGGGGAAGACCCGAGGGCGAGGTCAACGCTACCGGACGTCCAGCGAGGGCGAAGGGACTCAAGAGCGCCCCTTGAGCTCAGGCACGGGCAGCCTGGTACACCTCAACACCCCTATTCTCAGCGTAGGCCGAGAAGAAAGCGGACACGCCTCACCCAGTTCGACCCATCACACCCGTTCCGCTTCACTTCCTGTGTCTCACTTCCTGTCCGCCACCAGTCCCATCAGTGTATCCAGTAGTAGCGGGCACGGCTCGGCCTCCGACACACACACCCGCCCCTCCAGCTCCTCCATTTGTGGCTCCCCGAGCGATGGCGGATTCAACTCCTCCGATGAGTTCTGCCCGAGCCCCTGTGACTTCAGGTACTTTCACGCAAGTTGTACCACGCCCGAATCCCACGGGAGCACCCCGCCGATCCGGGAGGACTCCCGGCTGACTGAATACATGACCATGGATTGGCATCGAGATGGAGCGAGGACTTTCGAGGAGGAGAGCGGTTACATGGAGAGGACTTTCCTCAAGCTAGCACACTCGTCCTCCAAGCCGAAGCTGGGCGGCGGGTTGAGTATCACGCAGCAGAAAGCGACGCAAACCTCTTTGGATGAATCGAGTCCGGTGGAGTCGAAGCGGCTCCAGGTTTGCTCCTGCATGCTGAAGTCGGCCTATAAGGAGTTGCATCACCCAAACAAGCCTCCCTTGCTCAGCTCCGAAAAGAAACTCCCAAAAGATGATGGCTACACCCCCATGATTTACAGCATTGCTCCCACTAATGCGGATTACACCCCTATGCATCCCAAAGCAAACCCTTACATGATGATGCTCCCGGGCGAGCAGGCGGAGTACGACGACTACATGGACATGTCCCAACTTACCGTGGCCGAAGGCTTTTCCCAGGCCTCGCCCGAAGGCCCAAAGACCTCGTACTTCTCTCTCCCGCGCTCCTACAAAGCCCCGTCACGAGACAAACACGAAAAGATGGAGTACATTCCCATGTCCCCACCTGAGCCCCTAAGCCCGCCTAGCCCTGGAGAGTACATTCACATGGACTTCCAGTCCCGTCCTGATCCCGCCGCGGACTCGCCCTCCACTCCTCCGCCTTCGCAGCCGTGCTACCGGCTGTGCTGCTCCTCACCGGATCACGACTACTTGGGCCTGAACATGGACAGCCTCCTAAAGGACCGTCCTCCTCGCCACTCTCTTGTTGCTCCGTGGAATCCCCCCAACTACGCCCGTCCCCAAGGGTGCTCCTACGGGCAGGCATCGAGCAATTTGGAGACGCACGGAGATGCCCCGTTGAGAACGGCGTTCGTCCACACGGAGCCCAAGGTCATCAGGGCGGACCCGCAGGGAAGGAGGCGACACAGTTCGGAGACTTTCATCCCCTCGCCTAGCGGTTGCGGAATCAGGCCCTCAGCCAATCAGAATCTCGCCGACGCTAGCAAATGGCAAAATGGCGCGTGGTCGCACCCGGACTCTGCTAGCGGGACGACTCTGAACACCTCATCCAGCTACCTCAACTACATCGCTCTGGACCTGAGAGAAGTGCCCAGAGTCGCCCCCCCTCCACACACAGCTCAAGGCAACCTCCAAGAGAGCGATGCCTACGCTGGTATAGACTTCTCCGTTTCGGGAGGACGTGCCACTGCCTCAAAAGGTTGGTTGCATCTCTGTCTCCCGTTATGCTACAAGATAAGTGACCGCGAGTAAAGTCTGCATGCTGCGTCGACATTGTCCTGTGTGAATGCGAAGATGTTTAGTAGCAGTTTTCCTAATCAAACAAGTCTTTCCTGCAGTCCTGAGAAGAGACGATGGAGCCGAATGGTCATTTCATCTTTCACAGACTTTCTTTTTTTTCCTTTATTGATTGAACTGATTTGAGTTTTGCACTTTGAATAGCACTGGGTAACTTGTGAACACAATGTGCAAGTATGATATTAAAGGAATCCACTTGCATGCTTGCATAAAATACACAGTCCAGTAAAACTTCCAACAAGATGACTGGTCTATCAAAGATGCATCCCTGATTTTCTTGCACACATCATTCCATTAAGACATTTGCAGGTGACATTGCCATATACAAGTAAGCTGAAGTTGACCATTTAAAATGTATAAAAGCTTTGATGAGGCTTGCACTCACACTTATTACATTAACCCATCTGGGGTACTTCGGGTCAAAAATGACTTAAAGCGTTTTATAATTAAAAAAAAAAAAATCGTAGCTTCATCGGAATGGTCTGAAACTTGGTGACTTTATTGGTACTTGGTATATGAACACCCCAAAAAAATTGGGGACAGGATTTGAAAAGTCTAAGTGGTTGTAAAAAAAATAGTCACACTCAGGACCTTCGGGAAATTGGCAAAACTATGAAAATACAGAGTTTTTTTGTGCATACAATCTACAAATCAGCCAGGATGCAGAAAAAAAGGACTCAACAGTGAAGATCTCTAAAACATCAAGAGTGCAAAACAGACAAAAAAACTCACACACACAAACACTAAAACACAATTAGCTTTTAGAATGGCACGCATTCATTTGTGTGTGCGTGTGTTTTTGTGTGTATAAGTGTGTGTGTGTGTGAGTTTTTTTGTCTGTTTTGCACTCTTGATGTTTTAGAGATCTTCACTGTTGAGTCCTTTTTTCTGCATCCTGGCTGATTTCTAGATTGTATGCACAAAAAAACTCTGTATTTTCATATTTTTGCCAATTTCTCATTCATTTCCTATGGGGGTCATTTTTGACCCGAAGGTCCTGAGTGTGACTATTTTTTTTTCGCGACCACTTAGACTTTTCAAATCCTGTCCCCAATTTTTTGGGGTGTTCATATACCAAGTACCAATAAAGTCACCAAGTTTTGGACCATTCTGATGAAGCTACGATTTTATTTTTTAATAAAACGCAAGATCCACTATAGTTGAAAAAATGTGCTATTGCGTGATAAAACTGCTCAATGTGTCCACCGGATGGCACGATTTCATTAAAAATATTGCTTTCATGAGGCCTAGGCTTGACTCTAAATTGAAATGCAGCTTTAATAAAAAAAATTTTAAAAAATTATATATATAAACATTTTTTATTATATTCAATGGGAAAAAATGGGTCATAATTATTGCATAAATATTAATTATAAATAATAAAATTATCTCAAAACACCCAAAAAGAAAAGAAAAAATATTATTGAACAAAAATATATTTCATTGATTTTACTCAAATCTTTTTTTATCTTAATCCCGCCCTCCTGAGTGTGACCTATAAATGAAGAACCCCAGAGGGTTAATAAACAACAACACAAGAGATTCCACACCACTATAAGCAAAGCATTAAAGGGATAGTTCACCCAAAAAAATGCCCATCCATTACTCCCCAAACTTTTACCTCTGTTGAGCATAAAAGACAGTTGGACGATAGCCATTGACTTCCAAAAAGTACCATCTTTTGTGTTCAACAGAAGAAAGATAACAGAATGGTCATTTTTGGATGAACTATCCCTTTAAATGTCATCCATAAGTGACGAGTATTTTTAGGCAAAAAACGTTAAAAGGTTTTGCTCCTGAGCAACATTTATTCTGGAAGCGAAATAAAAAAAGTTGTCTAAGCATCATCATCATTATCCCGATTTCCAATTTATGATAATATTTTTTCACATCTGTCAACCCTAATGGGGTCCAAATATATCTTTGGTCTGTTCTTTCCCAAACGGCAATGTAGTGTTTGAATCTTGACCACTTTAGTTTTCATACTAAGGTAGTAAACCCTGTATATGAATGAGCTCTAGCTCATAAAGATCCAATTTCCCATGAGCTCTGCTAACACATCTCTCTCCTCCCGCCTGCAGATTGAGAGAGTCATGCCGGTTCCCGAAGGAGAATCAGGACATGGAGGATCCACGACCTCTGGAACGCCGGAGAGGAACGCCGCCGCCTCCTCGTCCTCCAACAACAAAGACTGAGAAACTGCACAACCTCTTACGCTCTGTATCTCCCACATAACTGCCTCAACAACCGGTTTCATTTGTCTGTTTCTGTCCGAATGACACGGTTTGTTTTTCCCTGTCTTGTTTACTAGAGCTGAGTTAGAACTGTGAGCTTCAGATATCTAGCACTTCTATTTTTGTGTGTGTGTGTGTGTGTGTGCGAAACGAATCGCATCAGCTCTTTTGGGTTACAGGTCCATGTTTCTCCACGCGAGATCCGTGTAAATAGGAGAAGCTTGTATAGCGAATCTCGTTTTGTACGACGAGCCGTGTGTCGCCCGCACTTAGTTCTACTGATTTCGAGTGTTTTTTTGTTTTTTTTTCAGGGGTCCGGTTCGGATGACGAAACCACCGAGAGGTGCATGAAAACGCCGCGAGAAAACGAATTAGGTGTACGAAGACGCTTTCCCGGTCGCGCACTTTTTAGACGTGAGTTGCTACCTCCTGAAAACGCTCACGAAATGATCCTCGTGTTAGTGATGCAAAACACTGTTTCTCCACGACCGCCGCGGCTTCTCCGTCCTCGTTTCGAATGCAATGCATTGTTTACATAGGATTGCGGGTGTTTTCAGGCCTCGACGACGCCACTTTTGTATTCGCATTTCACTACTAGTCTTACAAACTGCCCCGACGTCGTGGTGCCACTTCGCATTCCCCGCGTTTGTTTTATTTATTGGTTATTTATTCCGCGTTTGACGGTTGGTTCGGTGCGTTGCTGAGAGGGCGAGTTCAGTGTGTATATACAAGTTCAGACGACCTCTCATCTCTCGGGCCTTGAGTTCTTTGTTCGCTTGTACCTGGAAGCTTTATATGAAGAGATTTTGGGTTGTGGTTGAAAGCTGTGTAGTAAGATGTGTAAGCTTTACAGTAGTAGTCCAGATTATGTTGGGACGAAATCATGCGTCGTGACTTTTTTCCCATTGGTTGGGGTTGCGCTCTTTTTTTTGACTAGCTATCGTGTCATGATATTGCGTTGCTTTAATGTAAGTAAAATGTGAAATGATAAAACCAGTAGTACCGTTTCTTGGGGGTTTTGCTACACAATAACTACCGTGACAGCCTGGGAAAATAATCAAACGTGTGGTTTTTTTTTTTATACTTGGGGCTCTACTGAGGTTATATTTTGGGGATTCTGATATTGTGTCGAGTTGTTTGCCTTTTACAATGACTGAAAGGAAGAGATGGACAAAAAAAAGAAAAGAGAAGCGTTTGAGCTGTTCATATGGTCAGTACTCACTTATTAAGCCTGTGATCGGGTCGAAACATGTTGATAATAATAGCAGACCGTTATCAGCGCCGTCTTCCTTTTGTAAATATTGTAATTTTTGATATCCCTTCTCTAGTCGACATGCTACACGGCACCTCGTTTGGTTTCAAGGATGAGGGTGTTTGAGTTTTTTTTTGTTGGTCACTTCTACATTTTTATATTTTGTTTTTTGTGTATATTTATTAGATTGTTTTTTGCTTGTAATAGAGCTATTGCAATAAAAAAAAGTGCCAAGGTATCTCTGACTGAGTCATGTGATTGTGATTTCTCATGTCTGGTATGATGATGCAACATCGCTGTGGACATGTTAAGACCCCCGTTTTACACTTCTTATCTTGAGAAGTGCTGACCTCTACTGGACAAAAACAGGAGATTAGCAACAATTATCTCTAAAAGCCAAATTACAGCAGGTAAACATGACTTTAGAAAGACGGCAGCATCATTATTTTATTTCCACACAGAGATTGGTAGATCTATTAGTGAAATCTGTTGACTTTATCAATCTGTGTTGCATTATAATCCAACGGCGACCGTTCAAAAATGGGAAATAAGCACTTCTTGTGTCATTTTCCCCAAGTTTGACTGCCTGTAACTCAAGAAGTATTAAAGATATCTCAATATCCTTTTAGATTCTGGTTCTTAACACACTTTTCTTGTGGTTTCTCCATTTTAAAGGCCCTCAATGGTCCAATCCCAGAGATATGGAGATCTCAATATGGCTCCGTGAGTCATTTGGTAAAGTTCAGTGGTTAAAAAACTAAACGTGGGTCACTTTGCCCACAGCTGATACTTTATACAAACATAAAACGTAACTCTCTGAGTGCCATAAGTATTGTTTTTCTAAAGTTTGAATGCTTGTAACTCTAAAAGTATTCAAGCAACAATTATCCAAACCATGTTTCTGAAATGAGATCTGGAGCCAAATTACAGGCGGTAAAAATGACTTTAGAAAGACGACAGCATCATTATTTTATTTTCACACAGAGATTGGTAGATCTATTAGTGAAATCTGTTGACTTTATCAATCTGTGTTGCATTATAATCCAACGGCGACCGTTCAAAAATGGGAAATAAGCACTTCTTGTGTCATTTTCCCCAAGTTTGACTGCCTGTAACTCAAGAAGTATTAAAGATATCTCAATATCCTTTTAGATTCTGGTTCTTAACACACTTTTCTTGTGGTTTCTCCATTTTAAAGGCCCTCGATGGTTCAGTCCCAGAGATATTGAGATCTCAATGTGGCTCCGTGAGTAATTTGGTAAAGTTTAGTGGTTAAAAAACTAAACGTGGTTCACTTTGGAAACCGTAGATACTTTTTACAAACATAAAACGTAACTCTCTGAGTGCCATAAGTATTGTTTTTCTAAAGTTTGAATGCTTTAAGCAACCTTGTCTCTGAAATGAGGGGTAAATTAAGCCTTAAATATGTATATAATCCATTAGGAAATCAAGTTACATTGCCTAATTTACTATATAAGACACACAAAGCTACTCAAACTGGGGTCAGTACGATTAAAAAAATAACATAAAATTCAAATCTCTTATATTCGCCAAGGCTGCATTTTTTTAAATCAAAATATACAGTAAAAATCTTGAAATATTATTACAATTGAAAATAACTGTTTTATATGTGAATATATAGTAAAGTGTAATTTATATCCTGTGATCAAAGCTGAATTTATCATCATTACTCCAGTCTTCAGTGTCACATGACCCTTCACAAATCACTCTCATTTGAGGATTTGATGCTATTAATATTTTTTTGGAACCTGGGATACCTTTTTCAGGACTTATTTATCAATTTAACACATGCTTGATGAATAAAAGTAATAATTTCTTTTTAAAAAAAGCACAAATAAATGACTAACCGGAACCGCAAACGTTTGAACAGTAGTGTATATAGTTCCAAAAAAAACTTAAATGAATGTTATTTTTTTTACTTTTTATTCATCAATGAATCCTGGAAAAAGTATCACAGGTTATAAAACATATTAATCAGCACAACCGTTTCCAACATTGATAATAAATCCTCATATTGAATGATTTCTGAAGGGTCATGTGACACTGAAGACTGGAGTAATGATGATTAATTCAGCTTTGATCACAGGATATAAATTACATTTTGAAGTATATTTGAATAGAAAACCATTATTTTAAATAGTAATAATATTTCACAATATTACTGTTTTTTCTATCAAATAAATGCAGCCTTGATGAGCAGAAGAGACTTCTTTAAAAACATTCAAACTAGTCATTTGACTGGTACTGTATCAAAAGTTTGGAAACATTACTATTTTTTATCTGTACTTTATGTTTCATTAATTTAGGGCAATACATTCTTTCATTAAAGATCATGTGATCCTGGAGCTCAACAGCAGTCGTGCGTCTCACAGGTATATCTGTGGCAATAATACATCGTAAGGGTCAAAATTATACATTTTTCTTTCATGCCAAAAATCATTAGAATACTAAGATCATGTTCAATGAAGATATTTAGTAAATGTCCTACCGTAAATATGTATTATTAGTGGTGATATGCATTGCTAAGGGCTTCATTTGGACAACTTTAAAGGAGATTTTCTCAATATTTAGATGTTTTTACACCCTCAGATTTTCAAATAGTTCAGCTAAATATTGTCCTAACAAACCATACATCAATGGGAAGATTCATCAAATTGACCCTTATGACTGGTTTTGTGGTCCAAGCTCACATTATTTCATACATCAACCAACGAAGAATCCAGTTTTCTGTCACAAACACACAAAGACAGTGAAAAGATGACAGGAAATCATAATTAGGTAGTTTATTTGTTCTAAAAAAGCGATAGGACCAATCCGAAACACGATATCATATTTAAATATCTTCATTTGAAGCCATATTTACAGATGTGCAGGGGTGGGTGAAATAATTAACCCATTAATGAGGAAAGGAAACGTCACCTTTACCAATAAGAAACATAAATACGTCAAATAGAGGCACTTTTTCACCCAGTGAGGTTTTCTAAAGTAACACTGAGTGTTCTTCTGCATATGGTGGCTCTCCTGCGGTCAGGAGGTCGAGTGTTGAGGTGTAAAGCCACTCCATCATACAGTACGAGACCGTTCATGCAACCGGACAGGCTCTGTGTGTCCGTAGTTAAAAACACAGGCCTCTGAGCGAGGCTAAACGCCACACAAAGATGCTACGGGATCCTGGGCTTGTCCTTCCTCCGGTTAACCCCAGACTGACGCTCGTGGTTTTTGAGTGTGGTGTTGATCTGAGGCACTTGTGGAGCAGAGGAAGGCTTCGGACGTCACACGTTTAGGATCTCAAACTCCTCCTCCGACTCGAAAAGCTTGTCTGGGGACTCGATGAACTCTAGAAGAAGAATGACGTTCAGGTTATGAGACACAAATTCACTTTGCCACAGTTATCCAGCATGTTGAAATATCGAACGCCCTGTTCACAGCTGATCGGATCACGAGTAGATGAGGGAGACACATTCACACCTGGTGTTTAAATACGTCTCTTTTGTTGGTCAAAATGGCCATTTTCATCTGAGATTTGGAGCCAAAATTACAGCAGGTAAACATGACTTTAGAAAGACGGCAGCATCGTTATTTTATTTCCACACAGTGATTGGTAGATCTATTAGTGAAATCTGTTGACTTTATCAATCTGTGTTGCATTATAATCCAACGGCGACCGTTCAAAAATGGGAAATAAGCACTTCTTGTGTCATTTTCCCCAAGTTTGACTGCCTGTAACTCAAGAAGTATTAAAGATATCTCAATATCCTTTTAGATTCTTGTTCTTAACACACTTTTCTTGTGGTTTCTCCATTTTAAAGGCCCTTGATGGTCCAGTCCCAGAGATATTGAGATCTCAATGTGGCTCCGTGAGTCATTTGGTAAAGTTCAGTGGTTAAAAACCAAACGTGGGTCACTTTGCCCACAGCTGATACTTTATACAAACATAAAACGTAACTCTCTGAGTGCCATAAGTATTGTTTTTCTAAAGTTTAAAAGCTTGTTGTAACTCTTGAGCGTATTAAAGCAACAATTATCCAAACCATGTTTCTGAAATGAGATTTGGAGCCAAATTACACAAGGTAAAAATGACTTTAGAAAGACGGCAGCATCACTATTTTATTTCCACACAGAGATTGGTAGATCTATTAGTGAAATCTGTTGACTTTATCAATCTGTGTTGCATTATAATCCAACGGCGACCGTTCAAAAATGGGAAATAAGCACTTCTTGTGTCATTTTCCCCAAGCTTGACTGCCTGTAACTCAAGAAGTATTAAAGATATCTCAATATCCTTTTAGATTCTGGTTCTTAACACACGTTTCTTGTGGTTCCTCCATTTTAAAGGCCCTTGATGGTTCAGTCCCAGAGATATGGAGATCTCAATGTGGCTCCGTGAGTCATTTGGTCAATTTGCAGTGGTCAAAAACTAAATGTGGGCCATTTTGCACACAGCTGATACTTTTTATATTTAAAGAGGAATATCTGAAGAACAAATAATGTTGGAACTAGAAATGAATCTTGTGTTTTTCTATCAGCTCAACTGCAGAGAACACGCCTCTCTGAGTGCCATAAGTA
Organism: Gobio occitaniae; assembly: GCA_033150135.1. Classification (NCBI taxonomy): domain Eukaryota; kingdom Metazoa; phylum Chordata; class Actinopteri; order Cypriniformes; family Gobionidae; genus Gobio; species Gobio occitaniae. The sequence continues at coordinate 340,247 of JARQWZ010001240.1, forward strand.
TTCCTTTTCCAAAGTTTGCATGCTTTCAACTCTAAAAGTATTCAAGATATCTCAATATCCTCCTAGATTCTCATTCTTAATTAACTTTTCTTTTGTAATCTTCATTTTTAAGGACCTATATGGTTCAGTGCCATAGATACAGGGACCTCAACCTGACTCCATGTCTAAATTGTTGAATTTTACCCATTTTTAATGGTCAAAAACCAAATCTAGGCAATTTAATAAACAGCTGATACTTACTGTGTTTAAAGAAGAACATTTGAAGAACAAATAATACTGAAAATAGAGATGTATCTTGTTTCCCTCTATCAAACCAATTTCATAGAACATAACCTAAAAAGTGCCAAATTTTCTTTATTTTATTAAGGCCCTATATGGGTCAATTCCAGAGATATTGGGATGTCAATGTGATAATGTGTAGTTACTCTTGCTAGCTTCAGAAGCTGTTAAACTCAACAAAATCACATCTTCCAAATCTCCCCAAAACTGATTCAAATATAGTTTCTTATAAATACACATTTTATAAAAGCAAGTTAATGTGTCTCAACCATTTTCAGTGGATCTTTGGTACTTCGAGGTTTATCGATAATTTTATGCGATTGTGTATAAGGGAAACAAACAAGATACATTTCTAGTTTAAACAATATTTATTCTTACGATATTCATCTTTAAATGCAGCTGTGTGCAAAGTGACCCAGGTTTGGTTTTTGACCACTGAACTTTACCAAATTACTCACGGAGCCACATTGAGATCTCAATATCTCTGGGATTGGACCATCAAGGGCCTTTAAAATGGAGAAACCACAAGAAAAGTGTGTTAAGAACAAGAATCTAAAAGGATATTGAGATATCTTTAATAGCTCTTGAGTTACAGGCAGTCAAACTTGGGGAAAATGACACAAGAAGTGCTTATTTCCCATTTTTGAACGGTCACCGTTGGATTATAATGCAACACAGATTGATAAAGTCAACAGATTTCACTAATAGATCTACCAATCTCTGTGTGGAAATAAAACAATGATGCTGCCGTCTTTCTAAAGTCATGTTTACCTCCTGTAATTTGGCTCCAGATCTCAGGTGAAAATGGCCATTTTGACCGACTCAACAAAACTCAGTCAATACACATCTGTGATATTTAATATTGTGGCTTTCATCATTATATATGTTTGTCTTTCTACAGATAAAATATTAACAAAAAAACAAATTTGAGCTGGGGACGTTTCAGAAATGTACACCTGTATTTAACGTCGTCCACTTGTGATCCGATCGACCCAAACACATCTCAACAGCAGGTGTTAAAGGGTTAGTTCACCCAAAAATGACAATTCTGTCATTAATTTCTCCCCCTCATGTGGTTGGACACCCGTCAGACCTCCGTTCATCTTCAGACAAAAAAAAAATTTGATATTATTTTAGTGTAAAGCTGATGCTGAGAAAGGCTTCAGTTAGGCCTCCATTGGCATTCAGTACATTCACACTCACAAGACCCATAAAAGGCACTAAAAACATCGTTACAAAGTCCATCTCACCACAGTGACTCTACAATAATTTTACGATGCGACGACAATAGTTTTTGTGCGCAAAAAAAAATCAAAATAACGCCTTTATCCATCTTGTTCTTGTCTTCCGTGTGTGTCTCCACGACGCATGCGTGAGAATATGACGCAGATCCGGCGTTCGGACACATGACCCAGAAGAGATTTGTTTACGAGCAGAGGAAGACGCGAGTGTCTAAGCTGTTGAATTCTACATTGATCGTGCTTTAGGTCTCGGCGCAGTTCTCAAAATGGGGCTAAAGTGGCATTTCATGGATTCCCGAACGCCGGATCTGCGTCATATTCTCGCGCATGCGTCGTGGAGACACACACGGAAGACAAGAACAAGCTGGATAAAGGCGTTATTTAGATTTTTTTTTGCGCACAAAAACTATTGTCGTCGCATCGTAAAATTATTGTAGAGCCACTGTGGTGAGATGGACTTTTTAACGATGTTTTTAGTGCCTTTTATGGGTCTTGTGAGTGTAAATGTACTGAATGCCAATGGAGGCCTAACTGAAGCCTTTCTCAGCATCAGCTTTACACTAAAATATCTTCATTTGTGTCTGAAGATGAACGGAGGTCTGACGGGTGTCCAACCACATGAGGGAGAGAAATTAATGACAGAATTTACATGTTTGGGTGAACTAACCCTTTAATGTCTGGAAGTGAGGATCGGACACATTACCTGCTCCTGTGGTCTGCACATCTGGCTTTGTGGGCGGAACAAACGGCGGCCAATGAGAGGGATGTTTCTCCACCAGCTCGAACATACGCAGGTTTCTGTTCTTCAGGAGCTCCTTTAAAGCAGAGAGGAATAATGAGAGCCCGTGGAAACCATAAAGCAAGCCAGCAGATGTGGAGCCAGTCTTACCTGCTGAACCAGATCACACCAGCTGTCGAAGTCCTCCTCACTCTTACAGAAGAAACCCTGGGGACAGACATTCACGGTTACTGGCCAATGAGAGCAAAGCCTACACACACTCTGCCATCTGTAACCCAGAACGCTTGGCTCATTGGCTCAGTTATTGGTCTGGAAGTGTTCTCAGCTTTGAATGTGTTTCACAGGCTCTAGATTGAGGGACGTGGGCTGAGGGTAAATGCTTTAATTCATTGCTTTATATCCAACGGTATTATCTTAAAATGCACATTTAAAACAAAATCAAAATCAATCCGATTTTCAACGTTTCAATGCAATATTACTATTTAGTTATTTCAGTTTTAGCATTAGTTTTGATTTATTTCCAGTTAGTCTTTTTTTTTTTTATTGCATTTTAAATCTGATCTGATCTGACAGGTTTGCACCTTTATTCTGGGTTAATATCACAATCTGATAAACTCATAATGTAAAAACTGCATATAATGCACAACACATTACTGTTGTTATCAAATGTTCATACTATAATAATTTTTGTCTTGAGATCATGATGTAATAAAACATTTTACATTATGAGAAATGCATTACATTATAAACTCACCAAAAATGTCATTTTCATAATTGTAAAAGTTAAAAAAAAAAAAAAATGTGTGTGTGGGTGTGTGAGTGTGTGCGCGTGTGTATGCGAGTGTGTGTGTGTAGGTGTAAGTGAGTGTGTGGATGTGTTTGTTAGTGTGTGCGCGTGTGTATGCGAGTGTGTGTGTGTGTGTATGCGAGTGTGTGTGTGCGTGTGTAGGTGTAAGTGAGTGTGTGGGTGTGTTTGAGAGTGTGTGCGCGTGTGTATGCGAGTGTGTGTGTGCGTGTGTAGGTGTAAGTGAGTGTGTGGGTGTGTTTGAGAGTATGTGCGCGTGTGTATGCGAGTGTGTGTGTGCGTGTGTAGGTGTAAGTGAGTGTGTGGATGTGTTTGTTAGTGTGTGCGCGTGTGTATGCGAGTGTGTGTGTGTGTGTGTGTATGCGAGTGTGTGTGTGCCTGTGTAGGTGTAAGTGAGTGTGTGGGTGTGTTTGAGAGTGTGTGCGCGTGTGTATGCGAGTGTGTGTGTAGGTGTAAGTGAGTGTGTGGATGTGTTTGTTAGTGTGTGCGCGTGTGTATACGAGTGTGTGTGTGTGTGGGTGTAAGTGTGTGTGTGTGTGTGCGCGTGCGAGTGTTCGAGTGTGGGTGTAAGTGTGTGAGTGTGCGTGAGTGTGTGCGTGTGTGTGAGAGCATGTGCTTGTGTGTGTGGGTGTGTGAGTGTGTGCGCGTGTGTATGCGAGTGTGTGTGTGTAGGTGTAAGTGAGTGTGTGGATGTGTTTGTTAGTGTGTGCGCGTGTGTATGTGAGTGTGTGTGTGTGTGTGTGTATGCAAGTGTGTGTGTGCGTGTGTAGGTGTAAGTGAGTGTGTGGGTGTGTTTGAGAGTGTGTGCGCGTGTGTATGCGAGTGTGTGTGTGCGTGTGTAGGTGTAAGTGAGTGTGTGGGTGTGTTTGAGAGTGTGTGCGCGTGTGTATGCGAGTGTGTGTGTGCGTGTGTAGGTGTAAGTGAGTGTGTGGATGTGTTTGTTAGTGTGTGCGCGTGTGTATGCGAGTGTGTGTGTGTGTGTGTATGCGAGTGTGTGTGTGCCTGTGTAGGTGTAAGTGAGTGTGTGGGTGTGTTTGAGAGTGTGTGCGCGTGTGTATGCGAGTGTGTGTGTAGGTGTAAGTGAGTGTGTGGATGTGTTTGTTAGTGTGTGCGCGTGTGTATGCGAGTGTGTGTGTGTGTGTGGGTGTAAGTGTGTGTGTGTGTGTGCGCGTGCGAGTGTTCGAGTGTGGGTGTAAGTGTGTGAGTGTGCGTGAGTGTGTGCGTGTGTGTGAGAGCATGTGCTTGTGTGTGTGGGTGTGTGAGTGTGTGCGCGTGTGTGTGAGTGTGTGCGCGTGTGTATGCGAGTGTGTGTGTGTGTGTGTAGGTGTAAGTGAGTGTGTGGATGTGTTTGTTAGTGTGTGCGCGTGTGTATGCGAGTGTGTGTGTGTGTGTATGCGAGTGTGTGTGTGCGTGTGTAGGTGTAAGTGAGTGTGTGGGTGTGTTTGAGAGTGTGTGCGCGTGTGTATGCGAGTGTGTGTGTGTGTGTGTAGGTGTAAGTGAGTGTGTGGGTGTGTTTGAGAGTGTGTGCGCGTGTGTATGCGAGTGTGTGTGTGCGTGTGTAGGTGTAAGTGAGTGTGTGGATGTGTTTGTTAGTGTGTGCGCGTGTGTATGCGAGTGTGTGTGTGTGTGTGTGTATGCGTGCGTGTGTAGGTGTAAGTGAGTGTGTGGGTGTGTTTGAGAGTGTGTGCGC
>JARQWZ010001240.1:355000-373742 GCA_033150135.1 Gobio occitaniae
GTATATTTCAGAGACCCACAGTACAGGTGTATCTCAGAGGCCCACAGTACAGGTGTATCTCAGAGGCCCACAGTACAGGTGTATCTCAGAGAGGCCCACAGTACAGGTGTATCTCAGAGAGGCCCACAGTACAGGTGTATCTCAGAGAGGCCCACAGTACAGGTGTATCTCAGAGAGGCCCACAGTACAGGTGTATCTCAGAGAGGCTACAGTACAGGTGTATCTCAGAGACCCACAGTACAGGTGTATCTCAGAGACCCACAGTACAGGTGTATCTCAGAGAGGCTACAGTACAGGTGTATCTCAGAGACCCACAGTACAGGTGTATCTCAGAGAGGCTACAGTACAGGTGTATCTCAGAGACCCACAGTACAGGTGTATCTCAGAGGCCCACAGTACAGGTGTATCTCAGAGGCCCACAGTACAGGTGTATCTCAGAGAGGCCCACAGTACAGGTGTATCTCAGAGAGGCCCACAGTACAGGTGTATCTCAGAGAGGCCCACAGTACAGGTGTATCTCAGAGACCCACAGTACAGGTGTATCTCAGAGAGGCCCACAGTACAGGTGTATCTCAGAGAGGCCCACAGTACAGGTGTATCTCAGAGAGGCCCACAGTACAGGTGTATCTCAGAGACCCACAGTACAGGTGTATCTCAGAGAGGCCCACAGTACAGGTGTATCTCAGAGACCCACAGTACAGGTGTATCTCAGAGAGGCCCACAGTACAGGTGTATCTCAGAGAGGCCCACAGTACAGGTGTATCTCAGAGACCCACAGTACAGGTGTATCTCAGAGAGGCCCACAGTACAGGTGTATCTCAGAGGCCCACAGTACAGGTGTATCTCAGAGAGGCCCACAGTACAGGTGTATCTCAGAGACCCACAGTACAGGTGTATCTCAGAGGCCCACAGTACAGGTGTATCTCAGAGGCCCACAGTACAGGTGTATCTCAGAGAGGCCCACAGTACAGGTGTATCTCAGAGAGGCCCACAGTACAGGTGTATCTCAGAGGCCCACAGTACAGGTGTATCTCAGAGAGGCCCACAGTACAGGTGTATCTCAGAGAGGCTACAGTACAGGTGTATCTCAGAGGCCCACAGTACAGGTGTATCTCAGAGGCCCACAGTACAGGTGTATCTCAGAGAGGCCCACAGTACAGGTGTATCTCAGAGAGGCTACAGTACAGGTGTATCTCAGAGGCCCACAGTACAGGTGTATCTCAGAGAGGCCCACAGTACAGGTGTATCTCAGAGAGGCCCACAGTACAGGTGTATCTCAGAGGCCCACAGTACAGGTGTATCTCAGAGAGGCCCACAGTACAGGTGTATCTCAGAGAGGCTACAGTACAGGTGTATCTCAGAGGCCCACAGTACAGGTGTATCTCAGAGAGGCCCACAGTACAGGTGTATCTCAGAGAGGCCCACAGTACAGGTGTATCTCAGAGGCCCACAGTACAGGTGTATCTCAGAGAGGCTACAGTACAGGTGTATCTCAGAGAGGCCCACAGTACAGGTGTATCTCAGAGAGGCCCACAGTACAGGTGTATCTCAGAGAGGCTTGCTTACCTCGGCCGAGGTGCCTGCAGACCAGAGCCTGTGCCAGGATCATCTGTCCACAGCGGAGCATACAGCCCCAGCCCGCATCCGATGAGGGGCCGGTTCCTCCTGCGGATCACAGACATGTGACACTAACACACTAACACACTCTAATCAGAGAGTCCTGCTGCCAGTCACATAACCAGCCATTTCTGTAAGACTGTGTCTTAAAGGGGTCATGAACTGAGAAATCACATTTTTGACATATATAAGAATATCCTGCAAGTTTCAGAGCTGAAAACTTCCTCTGTTTACATTGAAGTCTCACAGCAGACACGCCCCTTCAAACTGAGCATTCAAAACCGGGAAGGAAAAATGCCTTTTATTTCTAAATGATGACAATTTTTAATGTAAACATCATACTAACATTATACACTCACCTACAGGATTATTAGGAACTCATACTAATACTGTGTTTGACCCCCTTTCGCCTTCAGAACTGCCTTAATTCTACGTGGCATTGATTCAACAAGGTGCTGAAAGCATTCTTTAGAAATGTTGGCCCATATTGATAGGAGAGCATCTTGCAGTTGATGGAGATTTGTGGGATGCACATCCAGGGCACGAAGCTCCCGTTCCACCACATCCCAAAGATGCTCTATTGGGTTGAGATCTGGTGACTGTGGGGGCCATTTTAGTCCAGCGAACTCATTGTCATGTTCAAGAAACCAATTTGAAATGATTGGAGCTTTGTGACGGTGCATTATCCTGCTGGAAGTAGCCATCAGAGGATGGGGACATGGTGCTCATAAAGGGATGGACATGGTCAGAAACAATGCTCAGGTAGGCCGTGGCATTTAAACGATGCCCAATTGGCACTAAGGGGCCTAAAGTGTGCCAAGAAAACATCCCCCACACCATTACACCACCACCACCAGCCTGCACAGTGGTAACAAGGCATGATGGATCCATGTTCTCATTCTGTTTACGCCAAATTCTGACTCTACCATCTGAATGTCTCAACAGAAATCCAGACTCATCAGACCAGGCAACATTTTTCCAGTCTTCAACTGTCCAATTTTGGTGAGCTGGTGCAAATTGTCGCCTCTTTTTCCTATTTGTAGTGGAGATGAGTGGTACCCGGTGGGGTCTTCTGCTGTTGTAGCCCATCCGCCTCAAGGTTGTGTGTGTTGTGGCTTCACAAATGCTTTGCTGCAGACCTCGGTTGTAACGAGTGGTTATTTCAGTCAAAGTTGCTCTTCTATCAGCTTGAATCAGTCGGCCCATTCTCCTCTGACCTCAAGCATCAACAAGGCATTTTCTCCCACAGGACTGCCGCATACTGGATGTTTTTCCCTTTTCACACCATTCTTTGTAAACCCTAGAAATGTTTGTGCGTGAAAATCCCAGTAACTGAGCAGATTGTGAAATACTCAGACCGGCCCGTCTGGCACCAACAACCATGCCACGCTCAAAATTGCTTAAATCACCTTTCTTTCCCATTCTGACATTCACAGGGTATATACAGAACTTCTTAAGTTGAATTTAATACCTTTTACTACCTTTTTTAATACCTTAAAAATATTTTTTAATACCAGCGCGACTTCAAGCTGCAACTATAGTAGCGTAAATGAAATATCTTTCCAAATGGAATAACATATTGCATCACAATGTAACAAGGTCATTATAACTTAACATCAACTGCCCACAGAGATGAGAATAGAAATAAAGACAGAAGAGGAAGGAGACATCATCTTCATAGTTTGTGCAGTGTACAGAGTGAAACGATAGCAATTTTCACGGCGCAATATAGATTTTCTTTCTTTTTCGTTTTAAATCATGAAGGCGAGTCAGTGGATATCACACAAAAACGCAATGTGCGCGAGAGTTGGTGAAGTCTCAAACCTAGTCAATTATTCACTACAGAAAGTGAAAGTAAAATCTGGCAAGCTTTCGGCGCATATTCTCAAAGAGACAAGAGATTTCTCTTTATTTATACAAATCTGCTTTAACATATGCTGATAACGTATAGCCTATAACTGTCTGAATTTATATTCTTAATATTTCTCTTGTGGCCCATATTGTGAAACAAATTAGAAGAGAAGTATAGGCCCATTTCGTGTTAAACAAGTTGTTTTTGAAATAAAGCTGCTCTTACTTTCTGATAATACTGATATTATTGTAGTGTTCTGACATATAGACTGATAATCATTTTAATTATAGGCCTATAATTCCTTGTTTAATTGGGCAAAATGTATTAAAATAATGACGAGTAAGCTAATCTATCTATTCTTTTATTATGCAGCGTCGGTTATGCATTGATGCATTATGAAATTATCACGGGGGCAAATTAAATGTAATATCAATTTAATAATAAAAGTAGGCCTACCCTAATAATAATAATAATCATTTATATACATAAATTGTGAATGCTAAATCCTCTTGATATCGATAGCTGATGAATTTGATAGGCTATCTCTCTGTTATAGGTTTTTCGCGCATATTTCACTCGTATAGTGAGCAGACAAGTCGCGCTCGACGATCCGCACAGTGTGAGCACATAAACCGTGAGCTTTGGCTTTACATCGCATGCGATCTACTCGTACAGTGTGAGGAGATAAGCTTGCTGAAATCGCAGTGTATGCCCAGCTTTAAGCAACTTGCATATTTCAAAACAGCTCTTCAATGCCATCGTTCAAATTGAAAGAGTGGTGTTTAGTTGCAAGGTCTAAACACCTCAGCCCCTCAGCTCTGGTGTAGCGGTGGTGATAGGGCATAGCGTCTGCTGTCTGACACGCACCTGTTGATGAAGCTGCTAGGACTAACGTTACTGCTGACTGCAGTGGTTTGAATCAGGAGAGCAGTCGGGGTTGAGGGCAAAGCAGTGGAGGTTGAGGTCGTTGATGCATCCGTAGCGTAGCGCAGAACATTGATATGGGAAGCTGCTCGCTACGTCCGCGCGAGCTTGGTGGCTGCTATATGATTACGTTACATATGCGATTTGACGCCATTCACCCCCACCCAGGTTATATTAATTGTCTTCTTGCAAACGTGGCAATAAGCCTCGCGGCTGTTGCAAACTACTGGCCTAAGCCAGTCTTTAAATCATGAGTCCTCCAGCCAGAGGTCCGACAACTAGCATTTCCCCATGCTTTACTTACTGAATGGAAGCGAGCTCGCGTACATGTTTGCCAGCAAGCCAGCCGCGGAGCCAGTTTGTTTCAGCGCGCGCGCGAATGAACCACCTCACATGATATCGCGCAGGTCCTACTCTCAACATATAAATAAATCCACGCGAATTTTAGAAAAAAAAAGGCCTGTACTTAACACAAATTGAAAATGTATCTAAAAAAAATTGGGCTCGAAAATGTAATACCTCGTCAGATGACGTTTACTACTTTTTAATGCCCTTAATTTTGTCTAATTTCATTTACTACCTTTTACTACCTTTTACAACCCCGCGGACACCCTGATTCAGTGTGGAGTTCAGGAGATTGTCTTGACCAGGGCCACACCCCTAAATGCATTGAAGCAACTGCCATGTGATTGGTTGATTAGATACTTGCATTAATGAGAAATTGAACAGGTGTTCCTAATAATCCTTTAGGTGAGTGTAAGTGCACCCCAGGAAACATTATCAAACAATGCAGTTCATGACCCCTTTGAGTGCTAATATGATCAGCTCCACTTCTTTAGGGTGGAGTTACGCTAGTTTTCTTGCCACTTACCAATGGGAGAAAACTTTTTCCTGTATGTGAACCACAGTCGTGATCGCACATCCGAGAGCAGCTCTGATTTCCCTGGAAGAGATAAAATGATCAAACCAAATATTAGTTTATAAATGTTTTGAATACGTCACTATTTTTGAAAATAGGCTCATTTTCCGTCTCCCCTAGAGATAAACCGTTGAGTTTGACCGTTTTTGAATCCATTCAGCCGATCTCTGGGTCTGGCGGTAGCACTTTTAGCATAGCTTAGCATAGATCATTGAATCTGATTAGACCGTTAGCATCTCGCTCAAAATGACCAAAGAGTTTTTATATTTTTCCTATATATTTTCCAGAAATAGTGGCGTGTTCCTTTAAAGGCACAATATGTATTTTTTCACCGCTAGAGGTCTCTTATTCTAGCCTGGATGCCAGCCGAATTTAGCCCCGCCCACAACATTTTAACTCGGGCAGTTCGGTCTGGACTTGATCCGTAGAGGAATAATTATGCCTGAACAGAAACTGTTCGGACCAATGAAATTGTCAGGGCGGGCTTTAGACGATGATGGACAGATGATCAACAGTAACGTAATCATCCACGTCATCAAAGGCGCTTGGGTTGAATTTGTTCTAATCCTAAACGGAGAACTTGTTTGTATATGCATTCACCTTTACTATTTCTCTCAGAAATGATGATCGTGTTGGTAAGTACTCTGTGTCTCCTTAAATAATTTTTTACAACACCGGCAAAGATTACACTCATCTTCTTCTTTTAACGTTACTTATTCCAGCGTGTGTGCAGACAGGGTTACCAAGTTTTTACAACAAAACCCGCCCAATTGCTACTCAAAACTAGCCAAAAACAAGCCCAATAGCTTTCCTGGGGGGGCATTTGGGGGGTAAAATATGTGTTATTTTGGCAGGGCTAACTGCTAAAATGTGCATTCCTGGATCTGTATATCACATAATCGGGGTCGCTTCAACCCGCAGACTTGGCAATACAGGTCAGTTGAGTTCTGTTGACATTTGACAACTAATGTTATGCGTCGCTCCTTTGCTCTGATTGGTTGTAGGTCTATCCAATTGAGGTCTTTCCTGGTTGGGTTGAAACACACCCCATAATCACAGCCCAACGGAGCAGATCAGACTCATATTCTGACTAGAATTGAGTATGATGACGTCAGGCTACTCTTATTCAAAACATTTTTCTTATTCAAAAAGCTTTTATTCTACCGCGAGCACTTCCGCTTCTGCTCGTGTGTGTGTGTAACGTAGCACCGTTTTATCATATCACACACATGTGAGTGTGTTAAAGTGATGTTATAATGCTACTCTGTGCGTTTGCTCGGCGACGTTTAACAAAGGGCGCCAATGTGAGTGTGCACACCGATGCGCAAAATGCCAGGCGTAAAAGCGTCATTTTTTAAAAAACGCCTCGGGTTCGTTTTTTTATTTTGACGCGGCATGTTAAAAACTGGCCGACCAATGAGATCACGTCCTGGAGCTGCTGAAGTGACCGTAAAACACCACTTGGTGGCGCTCAAACACAAATCGGTCTTGCCGAGCACACATTGATACGACGAAGAACTAGTTAGTAGACAAAGAAGAAGATGAGCTGCTAATGCTGCTTTACAGTTAGCGAAAGTGTGTGAATGGGACATTATATGTCTATGGTTTTGGCAAGCACGTAAATAGAGTGCCGAAGTTATGACGTCACTTTGTAGGCCAAAACGCGGTAGTGAGTTTTAGCCCTTCCGGTTCCCTCGCCCTAAAGTCTATGGGGTTTTTGAATGGGTTTTTGCTAAATCGCCTGAAATAAGGTCTGTGGTTAACAAAGCCTCTAAATATTTTCACGTTTTGATCTATGACATAAAACACATTAGTTAAAACCTGCTTGTGATTTTTTTAAACTTTATTGTGTCTTAAAAATGGTGGTTGCTAACAAGTTGCTAAAAGGGACTACATCCTTTGGCGGGGACTTTAGACGTCATCGTGACAAACAGGAAATCTCTCACTAGCCCGCGTTTCAGCCTAAGAATGAAGAACTTATGTGGCGTGAATAAATCGCGCTATTCGTGCGAAGTTGGACGCTTGAACATTTTGAGTTTACTCGCTTCATACGCGCGTGACATTCACTTCACAACAGACGCAAATTCGCCTCATGGGCGGGGCTTCTGCCAGCGGCTCGTCTCGTTGAGAAATGTCTGACATGGGCTGTGTTTACACGTCTTTTTGTGTTAAAATCTACTGTTAATGTGTGACAAAACTTAGTTTTAAGACTTTTTCAGTCGATAATGTAGTTGTTTAAAGCTCAAATCTGTGGTTTATTTATATAAAGAGTGCCTATTTGAACATTTTATCTGGCGTTTTCGGAGTTGTGAGCTCCAGCAGCGGCGTTCCGCGCTTGTTTACCCGGCGAGAGTTGACTTTCCTCGGCCAGTCCTTCTGCCTCTGGCTCTGATGTCTCTGTGGCGTCTCCAGCTATAATTCGTCTTGTGGAGATTTAACGGCCCATATTTGCTCTCATGGATCTATAATTTGTTCCCTGGCAAATCGTTTAGGCTGAGGGCAAAGTGAAGTTTCATTACTTTTAGGCTATAACTGTACGTTACCGTTGTAAGTTAGCCGGCTAGCACTGACTTTGAATGTTTGACTGCATTGTTTGCTTTATTTAATGTATAGCTTATTATACATTTTACTTATACTTTTGTATTATTGATCAAACATAAACTTGCATTTAACAAAAAGAGACTGGGTTGTGTTTCATGTCATTTAATGTTATCACAGTGATAATCATATTGTCTGAAAAAAATATATAAATCTCAGAGAGGCACACATAAACAAAATTAGTTTCTAACATTTTTGGAAAAATCGAATGGGCAATATTTCTCATGAAAAAGTGGATAAGTGTTCATACACAGCGCAGATCATAATGAGCGAGCGTGTTTTTTAAATAAAGTTTGAGGAAGCTTGATGACGACGTTGATCCGCGACCATGGTGTGCTGTAGTCCGTTTATAGCCTACCGTTAGCATTTTATATCTGACGGCTTTATTTAGGCTTCAAAATGTATACATTTTGAATTAATTTGTAAAGATTATCTTGAGCCGGAGAACAATCATTAGTTTCTGTCCATCAATGATCCAAACAGTGTCGAATGAAACACATCAGATATTAAAGCGGCGCTAGTGTTTCCACGCTTATTTCTCTGGATTTAAACGTTCTTGGAAACATTTTGGATAATGTAAGTACACAAGTATAAATATATGACACTGTTCTAGTGGATTTTGGATATTTGAATCCAAAAAAACGTACATATTGTGCCTTTAAGTGTTGTGAGCGGGACTTTTATTTTGACACTGCAGAGGTTTATTTTATTATGATGGATGTTTTTGGGGCTTCAAAATCTTCGACCCCCATTCACTACCATTATAAAGCTTGGAAGAGCCAGGATATTATTAATATAACTATGATTGTATTCGTCTGAAAGAAGTCATATACACCTAGGATGGCTTGAGGGAGAGTAAATCATGGGATAATTTTAATTTTTTGGGGTATTATGCATTATGAATTGTGGCATGTCTTACTTGTTTTAACATGGTAACATTCTCCCAGGATCCACACTGGCTCGTCTGCTTCCGGCAGGTCTTCTAGATACTCGGAAAACTGATTCTCATACTTGGCTAGAACTGGAATAGACACGATAGAGTTGCGACACACAGTCAACATGCATTACTTGCACTTACTGCCACCCGGAAATCCCGATAAAGCAATGATAACACCATAAAAATGACATGTTCATATGTACTTGGGACTTCGAGGTACTTGAATCCCACCATGGTACATGTCAACAAAACATGGTATATGTCCACAAACATGGTATCACCATGGTAATTTAATGTCAATGCTCACTGTGAACAACAACAACACGGGCTTGTGGAATATACAAACTCTATTTGTCTGAATTTGTAAGTCAAAGATACACAGGCCAATATAGAACAATGAGAAAACTTGAAACTCAGTTACGAAATGTCCTCTGGGAGAATCCCAAGCGGATCTTACTAGACTTTTCTCGACGGTTTTCTAACTTAAGACGTCACCTGGACATGGTAATGAATCGTTAGATTGCAGAACAATTTCGTGTTTTTATTAACCATAATTTCCCTACCTGCCTCCATCCTCGGCCGTCATCGGATACAAATAAATCGCGGTGCACTGTGGGTAACGCAGTCCAAGTCCGAGTCGTTCCATCAGTCGGCGGTGCCATAAAAACTACAATGACCAGGTTTAGAGGCTGAGACGCGGAAGTCGAGTCTTATCATAACAAATACTGGGGCTTGTAGTTTATTTTTCCGTCCATCTTTTTACGTCATTTCTATTTTCCCACAACAGAGGCCGGGAAAGCAGCGGATTTTATAAGATACCCTCGAGACATCACTCTGAGGTATTGATTCATCGTCTTTAGTGTTATAAAGCGAGTTGGTATTATTGGTTACAGTCGTGTGTTTTGTTTGTTTTTGTTGGTTTACATGCTAGCTTGACAAAGCTAGTCCGCTAGCTTTTTAATCATTCGTTTTGTTTGATAATCTAAATTACATTTCCCAGCTTAATTTAATAACCTTTATCCATTATAAACACTTGCTAAGCATAGATTTAATGTTCATTTATGTACTTGTCTTAAGGTAGGCGTTTTTGAGTAACTATTTGCAGTTCATTCATGACCGTGTATTAAATTATTGTTAAAATACACATTGTCTATTAATGTGAGGTCAAATAATAACTCCAGAAAGATTATAAAGGAATTATAAAAATAAAAAAAACATACAGATATAATGGTCTAGCATTCACTGTTTCTACATATACTATACTCTGCTATCAGTAACTGTAAATTCTTTCATAATTTCCTGCCATGTTGCTCAAGGCTTGCTTTTCAGATTATTAATCTATTTTTTAATATAACACTTCGATTTTTTTAATAATTTTTTAAAAATACCCTATTAATAATCTGAAAAACAAGTTATATAAAAAATGACCAGGAATTGAGTATTTTACATTTAGTTTGAATGTATTTTTGCATGCATTTAAAGTTCCAAAATTATTATAAAACATATGAATTCCAAAAACAGAGCCCTGTACAATAAATTGGATATATATTTTTTAACATTTTACTCTTAGTTTGATATCATAATGTCATATAGTTAAATTGTTTTATTGATTTATAGGGCTAATTAATATTTTATTTGTTTAAATTAAGCCTTGAGTTTGTTTATGTGTATCTAAATGTTGGTTGAAATGCGCAGAGAGTTTAATGGGGATTAAACTAAATATCAAAAGATGTTAAACCACACCTTTTCAATGAACAGTGTTGGGGAAAGTTACTTTGAAAAGTAAAAGTTGAGTTACTTTGTTACTTTTTAAGAAAAGTAATGTGTTACGTTACTTTTGCGTTACTTTTTCTCACCTGGGCTGGGCTTGTTTTTGGGGTTTTTTATAACAAAAAAAAGTTATATTTTTGTAAATCTTCATACCAAAATGTAAATAATAAGCCCCAGGCTGAGGTAAAAATGCAGATTCCCGCATGAACACTAGAGGGCGCAGCTCTGGATAATGTAGAATAGGATGCAAGAGAAAAAAGTTTTACCAATAAAAACAAAAAATCTAGTAATTTTCATCATCAAAGGTCAGAAGCAAGACATTGGCAAATTAAATATAAAGGTAGATTATGCATAAAAATAGTTGTTTTATTTAACATTTAATTATTGGCGGTTTGTTAGTACTCTGATTTTGCATTTGACTGATTTTATTCATTTTGAGGAGTACAGAATCTTTATTGTGCAAGTGAGATGAATCAATGCTCACATTTAGTCTAGAACTACAATAACCATCATGTTTACACACGCACACACACACACACACATACACACACACACGCCTCTGCACTTATTTTATCTCAACATGGGGGCAGGAGAGCTGTCAGTCAAATTTATGTGAAAAAGTAACTTTTTTGAAAAAGTAACTCCGATATTTTGCTGTAAATTTGAAAAGTAATGCGTTACTTTACTAGTTACTTGGAAAAAGTAATATTATTACGTAACTCAAGTTACTTGTAATTAGTGTTAAACCGATATATAGGGCCGATATTTGCGATTTTTAAGTGTATCGGCATCGGCCGATATTTTTTTTTCCTGCATTATTTCCAGACAGGCGTCCACAGGGCAGCTCTCACCGTCTTCAAACTGTCTTGCTCTCCCTCGCGCATATTAATCAAAATCAATTGAGAATTGACACGATGGTAAAAGGTGGAAAGACTGAAGTTTCACGTGGAGCATTGGGAGATTTTCTCCTGAATTACCGCTGGTGTTTCTCTACAAGAGATTAAGGAAAGTGCACCTACACTCTAAACAATGCTGGGTTAAAAATAACCCAAGTTGGGTGGAAAATGGACTGACCCATCAATTGGTTGTTTTAACCCAGCAATTGGGTTGTTTTAAGCAAACATTTAACCCAACCGCTGGGTCAAAACAACCCAATTGCTGGGTTAGTCCATATTCAACCCAACTTGGGTTATTTTTAAGAGTGTAAGCATTAAATGACTAGGTTGTAAATAGTTTAGTATAGTACAGTCAGTGTGCACTTTATTATGCTGCTTGCTTGTTGGTACTGTGTGCAATAGTGTAATTATTTTATTTATGCTTAAATATTTATTTTCACCACTGAACTCTTTTTTTTCTTGTTCCACCTCACCTGTTTTGGTTAAATATAGTTTTTTTAGTTCAATAAATGTTCCTTTTTTTAAATTGTACATTTTAAATTATCATCATGATCATTGTGTCATTTTTATGTTGTAAATTGAAGCAGTATCGGCTCCAAATATCGGCTCAAGAAAATCGGCAGCTCGTATCGCTCATCGGTTAAAACTGATGAAAAAAAATCGGTATCGGCACTAAAAAATCCATATCAGTCGATCCCTACTTCTAATGCGTTACCCCCAACACTGTCCATGAATATGAGGTCCCAATAACTGCAGTAATATTATAAAATGAGATGTAAGTGATGTCCCAGAACTGATTTTCCCGTCCTCAGGTGCAGAATGTCCTACATCTTCATCAGCGACTCTCTTCAGACCACAGTGCCTCTGCTGCAGGCCTGCATCGACGGGGATCTGGCGCACACCAAGCGGCTCCTGGAGTCCGGGTTCGACCCCAACACGCGGGACTGCCGCGGGCGCACCGGTCTGCACCTGGGGGCCGCGCGGGGGAATGTGGAGATCTGCTGCCTGCTGCATAAGTTCGGGGCGGATCTGCTGGCCACGGACGCCCAGGGCAACACCGCCCTGCACATGTGTGGACATGTGGACACCATCCAGTTCCTGGTGACCAACGGCCTCAAGATTGACATCTGGTCAGTGGATTTTTCCCTTATACATATGATGGTTCTTTTACATGCTATAGGTGTACACAAGTACCAGTCAAACTTGCACAGACACACACACTCACTCACTCACACGGACACACACACACTCACTCACTCACGCGGACACACACACACACACACACACACACACACACACACACACACACACACACACTGCCCCTACCCCTAAACCTACCCATCACACACACACACACACTGCCCCTGCCCCTAAACTTACCCATCACACACACACACACACACACTGCCCCTAAACTTACCCATCACACACACACACACACACACTGCCCCTACCCCTAAACCTACCCATCACACACACACACACACACACACACACACACACACACTGCCCCTAAACCTACCCCTCACAGGAGACTGCACAGTTTACTTTCTGTGAAAAAAACCTCATTCTGTGATTTATAAGCATTTTGAAAAGTGAGGACATGGGGAACGTCCTCATATTTCACCCTCTTTTTGTAAGACCCATGTCATTATACACATTTGTGTCCTAATATTTCACAAAATATCAGGACACAGACACACACACACACACTCACGGACACACACACTCACTCACTCACACACACACACTCGCTGACACACACACTCACTCACTCACACACACACACACACACGCTTGCGCGGACACTCGCGCAGACACACTCACTCACTCACTCACTCACTCACACACACGCTTGCGCGGACACTCGCGCAGACACACTCACTCACTCACTCACTCACTCACACACACACTCGCGCGGACACACTCACTCACTCACTCACACACACACTCACGCAGACACACACACACACACTCGCGGACACACACACACTCGCGGACACACACTCACTCGCGCGGACACACTCACTCACTCGCGCGGACACACTCACTCACTCGCGCGGACACACTCACTCACTCGCGCGGACACACTCACTCACCACACTCACTCACTCGCGCGGACACACTCACTCACTCGCGCGGACACACTCACTCACTCGCGCGGACACACTCACTCACTCCCGCGGACACACTCACTCACTCGCGCGGACACACTCACTCACTCGCGCGGACACACTCACTCACTCGCGCGGACACACTCACTCACTCGCGCGGACACACTCACTCACTCCCGCGGACACACTCACTCACTCCCGCGGACACACTCACTCACTCGCGCGGACACACTCACTCGCGCGGACACACTCACTCGCGCGGACACACTCACTCACTCTCGCGGACACACTCACTCACTCGCGCGGACACACTCACTCACTCCCGCGGACACACTCACTCACTCGCGCGGACACACTCACTCGCGCGGACACACTCACTCGCGCGGACACACACACTCACTCGCGCGGACACACTCACTCACTCTCGCGGACACACTAACTCACTCTCGCGGACACACTAATTCACTCGCGCGGACACACTCACTCACTCGCGCGGACACACTCACTCACTCGCGCGGACACACACACTCACTCACTCGCGCGGACACACACACTCACTCACTCGCGCGGACACACACACTCACTCACTCGCGAGGACACACACACTCACTCACTCGCGCGGACACACTCACTCACTCGCGCGGACACACTCACTCACTCGCGCGGACACACTCACTCACTCACTCGCGCGGACACACTCACTCACTCACTCGCGCGGACACACTCACTCACTCACTCACTCGCGCGGACACACTCACTCACTCACTCACTCACTCGCGCGGACACACTCACTCACTCACTCACTCACTCGCGCGGACACACTCACTCACTCACTCACTCACTCGCGCGGACACACTCACTCACTCACTCAATCACTCGCGCGGACACACTCACTCACTCACTCACTCACTCGCGCGGACACACTCACTCACTCACTCACTCGCGCGGACACACTCACTCACTCACTCACTCGCGCGGACACACTCACTCACTCACTCGCGCGGACACACTCACTCACTCACTCACTCGCGCGGACACACTCACTCACTCACTCGCGCGGACACACTCACTCACTCGCGCAGACACACTCACTCACTCGCGCGGACACACTCACTCACTCGCGCGGACACACTCACTCACTCACGCGGACACACTCACTCACTCACGCGGACACACTCACTCACTCGCGCGGACACACTCACTCGCGCGGACACACTCACTCACTCGCGCGGACACACTCACTCACTCGCGCGGACACACTCAATTACTCACTCGCGCGGCCACACACACTGACTCACTCACTCGCGCGGACACACTCACTCACTCCCGCGGACACACTCACTCACTCGCGCGGACACACTCACTCACTCACTCGCGCGGACTCACTCGCGCGGACACACTCACTCACTCACTCACTCACTCACTCGCGCGGACACACTCACTCACTCACTCGCGCGGACACACTCACTCGCGCGGACACACTCACTCACTCACTCACTCACTCACTCACTCGCGCGGACACACTCACTCACTCACTCGCGCGGACACACTCACTCACTCCCGCGGACACACTCACTCACTCGCGCGGACACACTCACTCGCGCGGACACACTCACTCACTCACTCGCGCGGACACACTCACTCACTCACTCACTCGCGCGGACACACTCACTCACTCACTCACTCGCGCGGACACACTCACTCACACTCACTCACTCGCGCGGACACACTCACTCACTCACTCACTCGCGCGGACACACTCACTCACTCACTCACTCACTCGCGCGGACACACTCACTCACTCACTCACTCGCGCGGACACACTCACTCACTCACTCGCGCGGACACACTCACTCACTCACTCGCGCGGACACACTCACTCGCGCGGACACACTCACTCACTCACTCACTCACTCGCGCGGACACACTCACTCACTCACTCGCGCGGACACACTCACTCACTCCCGCGGACACACTCACTCACTCGCGCGGACACACTCACTCGCGCGGACACACTCACTCACTCACTCGCGCGGACACACTCACTCACTCACTCACTCGCGCGGACACACTCACTCACTCACTCACTCGCGCGGACACACTCACTCACTCACTCACTCGCGCGGACACACTCACTCACTCACTCACTCGCGCGGACACACTCACTCACTCACTCACTCGCGCGGACACACTCACTCACTCACTCACTCGCGCGGACACACTCACTCACTCACTCGCGCGGACACACTCACTCACTCACTCGCGCGGACACACTCACTCACTCACTCGCGCGGACACACTCACTCACTCACTCGCGCGGACACACTCACTCACTCGCGCAGACTCACTCACTCACTCACTCACTCGCGCGGACACACTCACTCACTCACTCACTCGCGCGGACACACTCACTCACTCACTCACGCGGACACACTCACTCACTCACTCGCGCGGACACACTCACTCACTCACTCGCGCGGACACACTCACTCACTCACTCGCGCGGACACACTCACACACTCACTCGCGCGGACACACTCACTCACTCGCGCAGACTCACTCACTCACTCGCGCAGACACACTCACTCACTCGCGCGGACACACTCACTCACTCGCGCGGACACACTCACTCACTCGCGCGGACACACTCACTCAGTCACGCGGACACACTCACTCACTCGCGCGGACACACTCACTCGCGCGGACACACTCACTCACTCACTCGCGCGGACACAATCACTCACTCGCGCGGACACACTCACTCACTCACTCGCGCGGACACACTCACTCACTCGCGCAGACACACTCACTCACTCGCGCGGACACACTCACTCACTCGCGCGGACACACTCACTCACTCACGCGGACACACTCACTCACTCACGCGGACACACTCACTCACTCGCGCGGACACACTCACTCGCGCGGACACACTCACTCACTCGCGCGGACACACTCACTCACTCGCGCGGACACACTCAATTACTCACTCGCGCGGCCACACACACTGACTCACTCACTCGCGCGGACACACTCACTCACTCCCGCGGACACACTCACTCACTCGCGCGGACACACTCACTCACTCACTCGCGCGGACTCACTCGCGCGGACACACTCACTCACTCACTCACTCACTCACTCGCGCGGACACACTCACTCACTCACTCGCGCGGACACACTCACTCGCGCGGACACACTCACTCACTCACTCACTCACTCACTCACTCACTCGCGCGGACACACTCACTCACTCACTCGCGCGGACACACTCACTCACTCCCGCGGACACACTCACTCACTCGCGCGGACACACTCACTCGCGCGGACACACTCACTCACTCACTCGCGCGGACACACTCACTCACTCACTCACTCGCGCGGACACACTCACTCACTCACTCACTCGCGCGGACACACTCACTCACTCACTCACTCGCGCGGACACACTCACTCACTCACTCACTCGCGCGGACACACTCACTCACTCACTCACTCACTCGCGCGGACACACTCACTCACTCACTCACTCGCGCGGACACACTCACTCACTCACTCGCGCGGACACACTCACTCACTCACTCGCGCGGACACACTCACTCGCGCGGACACACTCACTCACTCACTCACTCACTCGCGCGGACACACTCACTCACTCACTCGCGCGGACACACTCACTCACTCCCGCGGACACACTCACTCACTCGCGCGGACACACTCACTCGCGCGGACACACTCACTCACTCACTCGCGCGGACACACTCACTCACTCACTCACTCGCGCGGACACACTCACTCACTCACTCACTCGCGCGGACACACTCACTCACTCACTCACTCGCGCGGACACACTCACTCACTCACTCACTCGCGCGGACACACTCACTCACTCACTCACTCGCGCGGACACACTCACTCACTCACTCACTCGCGCGGACACACTCACTCACTCACTCGCGCGGACACACTCACTCACTCACTCGCGCGGACACACTCACTCACTCACTCGCGCGGACACACTCACTCACTCGCGCAGACTCACTCACTCACTCGCGCGGACACACTCACTCACTCACTCACTCGCGCGGACACACTCACTCACTCACTCACTCGCGCGGACACACTCACTCACTCACTCACTCACGCGGACACACTCACTCACTCACTCGCGCGGACACACTCACTCACTCACTCACTCGCGCGGACACACTCACTCACTCACTCGCGCGGACACACTCACACACTCACTCGCGCGGACACACTCACTCACTCGCGCAGACTCACTCACTCACTCGCGCAGACACACTCACTCACTCGCGCGGACACACTCACTCACTCGCGCGGACACACTCACTCACTCGCGCGGACACACTCACTCACTCACGCGGACACACTCACTCACTCGCGCGGACACACTCACTCGCGCGGACACACTCACTCACTCACTCGCGCGGACACAATCACTCACTCGCGCGGACACACTCAATTACTCACTCGCGCGGCCACACACACTGACTCACTCTCTCGCGCGGACACACTCACTCACCCGCGCGGACACACTCACTCACTCCCGCGGACACACTCACTCACTCGCGCGGACACACTCACTCACTCACTCGCGCGGACTCACTCACTCACTCGCGCGGACACACTCACTCACTCACTCACTCACCTCACTCGCGCGGACACACTCACTCACTCACTCGCGCGGACACACTCACTCGCGCGGACACACTCACTCACTCACTCACTCACTCGCGCGGACACACTCTCTCACTCACTCGCGCGGACACACTCACTCACTCACTCGCGCGGACACACTCACTCGCGCGGACACACTCACTCACTCACTCACTCACTCGCGCGGACACACTCACTCACTCACTCGCGCGGACACACTCACTCACTCCCGCGGACACACTCACTCACTCGCGCGGACACACTCACTCGCGCGGACACACTCACTCACTCACTCGCGCGGACACACTCACTCACTCACTCACTCGCGCGGACACACTCACTCACTCACTCACTCGCGCGGACACACTCACTCACTCACTCACTCGCGCGGACACACTCACTCACTCACTCACTCGCGCGGACACACTCACTCAC